>JARHVA010003356.1:707500-775000 GCA_037957365.1 Torreya grandis
ATAAAAATATTAACTTAAGCTTGTGGTTTTGATTTTTAAAAATTATATTATCTCTTTTTTATTTTTGTCTACTCACGAGAAATGGGAGGTCCTTCCTATTTAAAATAACAAACATTATTAAAATCTCCTTTTTCACTATCTAGTGTAATATTGTATATTTAAAAATGTGATACTGATTTCTAACTATGGTTTTGAAGATTGCAGAGTCAGTTTTTCAAGTATTTATTAGATATTAGTTGATATCAATTATGTTATACATATCTATATTTTTGTATAGATTTTTATCTTGTTAAAAAAAATTCATGTTATACATATTATTCATATCTTGTGTGTACTATAAATTTTTAATATTTGCAATACCATCTCTTGATAAAGGCATTATTGATTCCTATAAGTTGTTTTGATGATCACATAGGTGATTTTGAATATTATGGGAAAACTAAGTCTTGTTGATCATTTAGTTAGTGTTTAGATTTTTATATAATCTAAATAATTTAAAATAGTATCTATCCTGGTATATCAATATTAATTTGTGTGTGTGTGTGTGTGTGTGTGTGTGTGTGTGCGTGTGTGTGTGTCTGTGTGTGTCTCTCTCTGTGTGTGTGTGTGTGTGTGTGTGTGTGTGTGTGTGTGTGTGTGTGTGTGTGTGTGTGTGTGTTCTTGTAAACAAAACTACATTTCAAAAAAATCATTATTCATTTTCATAATCTATTTTGAATATATATAATCGGTTTTGATTTACGGACTTTAAATAATACATTCACTTTTAGAATATTTCAAACATTCTATAAATATTTTGATCACTTTGTAAATATTTTTATTTTTATAATAAAATTATTGTGATACCCTAAGTTGTAAAACTACATATCAAGAACTATGATATTTATTTTTAGTTATGGTATTGAACTGACCATATATGGTTTTGTCTAACTATGTGGTCATAGTTAGTTAGTTGTCATCAAAATCACATATCTTAAAGTTACATTATTGACTCTCAATTTTGGTATTGTAGTTTTTTTAATTGATTTCGAATAGTCTAATTGTGTAAGTGTAGTTTTGTAGGTTCTTGAGGTTGTTTTGACTCTTTTGAAACTACTAACAAGTTTTTATGCAAGAGACCTTAGTAGGAGGCCCTAGATCAGTTTGATAATGTGTTTCTTTTTAGGAATATGGCTTAATCTAAAATTTAAATCTTGAATTTGTATTTATCTATATTTTCTTACTTGTGTAATACTCTCACATAATTAATTAGTCAATTAAATAAAATTTTGCTTGCCTATTTGTTAACCTAATTTTTTTAGGGTGCATCATGATGTGAAATTCATCCCCACCACTTGCCAAGTCATTAGGGGTTGGTGATGTGGATTTCATCACTATGAATTCAAACACACTCCATGTTCCAGTAGAGTATAAATATCAAGGATAACTATCATTAAGAAAAATGATTGACCCCATATAGGTCTTCCATGAAGAAGTGTTAATTCTCTGAACTAAGCATTAGACAACACCATACACAAATTTGGGCCCCATGTACCTTGTGTATCTCAAGTATGGCCCTAAACACCATGTGTAAACCTATATTAGGAAATATCTAATAAAAAACAACTTGTTTTTAGGAATTAAGTGAATATAAACTAGATTTAATCCATCACAAAATCACAAAACCAGATTTTAAATATGTGAAAATCAGATTTAAGTATGTGGAAGCAATTCCTTCAATCATAGTTTAAATGAAAGCATAAATTTAGAGAAAAAAACTAGAAATAAAACCATAACATACATATATACATACATATATACATACATATATATATATATATATATATATATATATATATATATATTTCTTGGTTCACCCAATATGGGTTAGATCCACCAAGAAAGTCCTCAATAAAATCTGTAATAAAATAAGATTGCAAATACCTCTCATAGAAATAGAATATTTCCTCCAAAATTCACGAATGAATTCTCTAAATTGCTGATCCAAATCTGAAACCTGTCAACAATAATCCACAAATGCTCTGCCACATTTTTACCTATATAAAATAAATATCCATAATATGTTATATCGGACCCTACAAAACTATCTCACATATCATGTCCTATCTTATTTTTCATATCTCCAAAGCCTCACCACTACCTGTATATATAACAAATGAGAATAAAAATCACTAAATAAAGGATATGCATGCTATCCTTATCGAAAAATAGCCTCATCCACAAAGTAACACACCATTTCCACCTCATCATGCTTATCCATAAGGCCCACCAAGTAGAAACATGCTATTATCCTTCAAAGGGCACAAATTCTAATGCAAAGAGATAATAACCATCTCTAAGTAATGAGAAAGCCCACTCCACGTGCATAATACATCATGGAAATTAATAAATAGAACATTTAATAATTTTATCCCATAATGCATCATATAAATTATTAAATAGATAATTTAATAATTCTACTCATATGGAAATCATTTAAATAATTAATTAATTTCCTGGAAAATAAGGAAATCAATCCCACTTCCAAAAAACATGGAATTCAACATGAAAATTATTAAATGTGCATTAAATAATATTCACCCACATGAGGAGTAAATGAAAAATGTGCACCCCACATTCTTAGAGCTTTCTAAACCCTTGGAATGTAACATTATGGTCATGTGATAGCCCTAAAGGGATCTACACTCAACAATCTCCCACTTGGAGACCTTTTCTCCTAAAAAAAATCTATCACTACTCCATGACCACTAAGGCCAACCAAATATAAACATAGTGTCAACTTATCCAATGTGACTACCTTGGTCATCATATCCATAGGATTATAGCTATATGAATCTTCTCTAGCTTCACCAAGTTCTCTTCTAAAGCTATCTTGATGAAGTGATAACATAACTAAATATGTTGTCCTTGAGTGGAAAGCAGAGTTCTTTGTCAAATGAATAACACTCTGACTAGCACTATGTAGTCTCCCAACTTCCTACTCATGCCCCAACTCTTGAAACAACTCTTGTAACCAAATCATCTCCTTGCTAGCCTCTATGGTAGTAACATACTCTACCTATGTTGTTGACAAAGCCACAACCTTTTGTATCTTAGAAATCCAACTAACCATCATATATATAATAGTAAATATATATTGTGTCATACTCCTATTATCAATATCCCCTACCATATCTAAGTCTATATAAGCACACAAAGTGGTATCTAATCAACCATAACATAATACAACATCAATGGTTCCTCTAAAATACTAAAGAATCCATTTCACTACCTACCAATGCTCATAACCAGGATCACTCATATACCTTCTCACAACTCCCATTGCTTGGGCAATATCTAGCCTAGTACAAACCATCACATACATCAATCTACCAACTGCCGATGAGTAAGGTACCTTAGACATCTTTAGCTTCTCAACCTCCATCTTAGGACACTGCTCCCTTGATACTCTAAAGTGGCCTACCAAAGGAGTACTAGTAGATTTAACATTCAACATGCTAAACATTTTCAAGACTCTCTTCATATACTCTGATTGGGATAAATCTAACTTCCTCTCTTTCCCATTGTTGGGTGAATATTTTGTCGACCAGCTAACTGGTGAGAAAAATAGTTCCTAGTACCACAACATAGGGAGATTGGTCTTCTAGGTGTGCAATTTTACTACATAAATAGGGGACAAATATCTCCTCTCATCAAGGGGAGTTCCCTATTAAATATACAAAGGATATATACTATATATATAAGTAGAAAATAAGACACAGGGGTGGGATAAACCATCCATCTCTCTTCTTACAGAGATGATGCTCATAGACATAGGATAAATCTTGGGTGATTGGTGAATGTACTTCTCTTCTTTCAGAAGTAACATTAAACTAAGAGCCAAATCCCTTCCTAGATAGTAGAAATCTTGGTGAAGTGATAGAAGGCACTTCTCTTCTTCAGAATTGTTCATTCTTGCAAACATCATGACTCTTTCTAGTAGGATTAATAATAGGGTAATAGAGTGACCAACAATCTAAGATGTAGCACAAAGTCTCCACCTTGACTACCCAAGAGTGAGGTATGAATAATAATGGGGGCATAAAGTTGTCCCAAGGTCCTTTACATAGAAACATAAAAGAAAAACACACACTGAAGACAACTATGACAACACAAAGTCTAAAAGTAGTTTGCTTCAGGATACATTCCTTGTTACTTTCACTATATCTACTTATTAAATAAAATAAATAGGAATTATTCTAGGAAATAGACATAATAAAAATTCCCTAAAGTAGCATAATCTGTAATAGCACAAAGTCTACAAGTAACTTGCTTTCTCATTCAATCAAAGAAATATGAACAACAATCTGAGCTCAAAGTCTTAGTAATGCCTTTCAATTTGGAAAAAGTTTCACTTCTAGTAAGGGGAATATCTCCTTAAAATGATATAAAAGATTATATTATATAGAGGCCTAAGTGATGCTTGGCACTTTGTCCCATGGAGTGACCCATTCGGTGCATTAATGCCTTGGATGCATTCTTGGTCTTGTCAGGAAGGGCCATGCTAGAGCAGGGTAACTACCTTTAACTGTGGTGTGTTGATTCATCTCCTTTTTCCACTCCTTAGCCTGAATCACTAATTCCATCACCTTCTTATCCATGTAACTATCTATTTTTCCTTCATCTCAAATGGGACAAATAGATGACTCTTTCAATGTTTGAAGGCCCCAAATATCTACCCGATAAACTGGTTCACCTACTAGAATTAACTCCTACTAATTTTCCCTCTTTGTCTCTTCCCTCTCTTGGTCCTAACCTTAGGGTCTTTGAATGCATCCAAGTTCACCTTTTGAGTCTACAAAAATTAGTAGACACTTAATTGTAGCCAATTTGGCATTCACGGGTCTTTCTTCTATTAAAGGTTAATAGCTAGCCAGTCGCTTTGAATTTGACATTAATAGGCCTATCATTCTGCTATGACATGGGTGAGGACATGTGGTATAATTTGTGGCTTTGAAATAATCTTATTGGAATAAGCTTTAAAACTTGTTAACAGCTAGAGGCATGGATGAAGACATGTGGCAGCTTCCACTGCATTAGGATAAGACACGTGGTGAGTTCCATTCTTTGAAGCTTCATTTGAAACTATGTCTCAGCATGTGACACTTGGCAGATTCCACTACACTTTGAGGCTCAAACCTTTCCCAAAGGTAAATTTCCCTTTAGGGTCTTGAATAGGGTCCATTTCTAAATGTCAAGTGTCCCTCTGCAAAGGTGTCTGCCCTTCGAGATCTTCCAAGTGGCCTTCAAGCTTCAATTTCTTTAGTGGCTTGTCATCTCTTTTATTTCCTTTAGACAAAATGTCTAAAGAAATTCCTTATAACAAATTATCTAAAGGAAATATTTTCCTTGGTTTTATGTGGGCCTCTACATTTGAAGGTGCTCCATACTTTAACACGTGGTTCCTTCTGCTCTTTGAACAAGTGCCACATGGCATCTTCCATAGGAATAGGCGAGGACACGTGGCATCTTACATTGCACTTATTGAAACCCTCCACTATTGAAACTTCATAACATCCACCTTCTCAGGCCTTCACAACATCGTAGAAACATTTGGGGCTCAGTTGGGCTGTTTCAAATGATGACACTTGTCAGCCTCTATTGAGCTCTGTGAGGGGCACGTGGCATAGTCTGTTGCTCTTAGAAAAACATAGTGAAGCCTTCCATGGTTGCCAAATATCACCCTCTATGGAACTTTGAGAGAAGCTTTATTGAAAGGGACCATGCAGCTTATAAGGAACTCTAAGAAGCGAATGCCACCACTTGTCACATTTTTTTGAGTCACAATGGGACATGTGGCACAGTCTGCATACTTTTAGCAGTCATGTAGATGAAGATATGTGGTAGCTTCCACTTCAATTTAGTCATTCACTCGATGCCCACCATAGTCTTTGCTCAATATCATGATTCTAAAGTAAGGGACTATGGATATTGACACTTGGAGGCTTTTGACAAGCTTCAAAAGGGACACATGGTAGCTTCTATCACTTATCAGAAACAAAGCATAATAGGGCTCAACCAACGACACTTGGCAACATCCACTTGACTCTTCTTTGCACATGATTCTTTACTTAATTGAGGTAGCCTTTGAACCTATGAACTTATGAAGTTGTTCAAGGTTTAACAGTTTGGTCAGTTCATTTCTTTGATTTGGTTGAGTCACTCTGGTACCTTTGAACCAGTTAAAGCTTGAAACTCTAACAAATGCATTTAGCTCTTGTTGATGAAATTAAACCTTTGAACCAATTGAACCCACTAAACCAAAATGGTTTAAGTTTCAATGGTTTAATGGTTCACTCCTTACTTAGATGCTTGCCAAGAGACATTTTTGATCGAACCAAGGCACTGAACCAGCCTTGAAAATGTTTAAGTGTTAAAAACTGGTTATTTTGATTAGACTCACCTACAGAAGCCTTTAAACCTTTGAACTTGCTAATACCTTTACTAAAAAATCTTGAAAATTGAGGAATTTGAAAGCTCAGAATAAATTTTTGGAAAGGGAAGAGACAATTTTGGTCTTACAGGGCCAAAATAGTTCATATGTTGTCCCAAAAATGAGAAGTCACTTTTTGGGGACAATAGCTAGCTCCAGTTGGGGAACTTCCTTTAGATGAAAACTTGGAATAGCTAAGGGGATTAGAAACTAGAATCTCTGGTGCCTTGAAGTGTGCCATTGGGCTATGGAGTTGTGCTACCCAAAAAGAAAGGCTCTAAAAAATGAAAATGAACAACACACAGTAGAAATAGAAACTATACAAATATACATATGTATAGGTGAACTTATTTGATACTTCAAGAATTGAATTACTTCAAATGCTACTCATCGTGAGACAAAAAAAGGAGATGTCATCCTAATAAACTAGTAGGAAACCATTTTGTCCCCAAAAATGGTGGCAGGCGAATGGAACTCTCCACCAAGAAACCAATTTTTTGCATCTTCCTCTTGGCTCTTTCTTCTTCTTGCCCCATGGCAAGATGTGTTCTTCAAACTAAAAACCAAAACTCCTTGCTCTCTTGTCAAAGAGTTCCTTTTGTTGACTTTGGAGTATAGTAGTATGGTCCATCACCATAGCTTGTTCTTTTACTAGTTTAATCCAACACATATTTTGATTGTTAGCATCAAACTCTTGACAAACTATCAGCTCAACATCTCCTTTGGTGTGAAGGAGTTTGATCTCTTCATCTTGAGTAGTTTTCAATCTAAGCAACAGAGATCTACATCTAGCTATGTTGTTGGTGTTGCTGAACTATAACTTACATGAAGGAAAAATATCTCCTTGAGGAGATATCAACACAGTCCTAGCTCCAACATGAGTGGAAGAATTGCTACCATCAGATTCTAAGATCCAAGCATCATCAAAATCTTATCTTATATCATATTTCTCTTCATCAGAGATGGAAGATCCTTTTTGATTTGTACTCCATCCTACCAATTCTTTTGATGCCCTATTTGGATCAAATCTTGGATTGCCAGCTATGGTACTTTCATCAGCTGAGACATGAGCATCCTCTATGGTCAAGAATTAATTACCCCTACCTAAAGGCTCAAACAAAATTTGAGATATAAAGCATGTCATTTGGGTGACCACAATTTTTGCCTCAGACAGGTCCACACTTAGTTCTTCACCAATGTTTAATTGCTTAGGATTGGCTTGAAGGAATCCAAATCTAGTCATTTGAATTTTGGATTTCTTGACATGATGGACTATGTCAAATGACTTAAATAGACTAGGAAGAGAGGATGGGAGTTCATCCTTTTGGTTTTTGGGAGGGGGAGGAATGGTTTGCAAATTTGAAGTAGAAGGTGCAAAAATGTTTGATGTATTTACTTTTTTAGTAACCACCATGTGCTTTGGCTGGGAAGGCAGAGTGGTTCCATGCTTAGCAATTAAGATTGCTAGTTGAGGTCACTCTTTTATCTTCTCTTTGTTGGCCTATTGGGGTGACTGATTCTCAGACTAGGTGAATACTATGTATGATCCTTCGACTGCTTCACCTTCACTTCTAGGTTCATCTTGGTAATTTAGGAAACCAATGTGGGAGTCACCAGCTAATTCTTCTTGATCCTCCATGAAGAGATTAGCATCATTTTCTTGCTCAAACTCAAGTTGGAAAGAGAAAGCATGTTCTATTTCTAGATATCCAACTACTGAGTTGGTTGGAGGTGCTTCAAGGGTAAGGTTCCTTAGCAGGGGAGGAAGATGATTTGGTTGCCCTTGAATTCTAGCAGTGTTACCTTGATATAGCTAATTATATAGGAGTATAAGACATACCTTGTTCCATTTGCCTTTTCAAGGCTAGCAATTCATTTGCTAGCTTTTGTACCATTGGGTCAATGGTGGATGTGGGTGAGTATTGAAAAGATGAAGAGGGTTTGCTTTTATTAGGATCTCTCCTTATATTTCCTACCAAGATAACATCATCTTCTAGCTCAGTAGCCAAGTTATGAGCACCAATAAGGTCTATGTGTCTATCCCTTCTTAGCAAGAAACTCACTTTAGGCAGCTATGAGTTGATGAAGAAACACTTGAGATTTTGAGGTGTCCTCTGGGTGATCATTGAAATCATGTGCCTCAAATTTTTAACCTAGCAATAAATTCCCTCATAGGTTCATGGGGATCCTTTTTCATCTGTGTGAGTTGGGCTAGCAAGGAATGTGCATCTTTTGTAGGCTTGAACCTTGCTTCAAACTTGGCTTTAAGTGTGTCCCAGTTAGTCACTGATCTAGCTTGTAGATGGTAAAACTAGTCTGCAACAGCACCTTATAGGGTCTCCATAAAAAAGCATGACTACCACATCCTCAAATTCCACCCCTATCACACCACAAGCTATGCTAAATGTTGTAATGTGTTCATTAGGGTGAACTATCCCATCACCAAAGAAATTGGGAAAAATCTTTCTTGAACTGCATGAAAGTTCATCCAGAGGTGGAGTCAAGTTAAGTGGGCCAAAAGAGTTACCCTAGGGGCCTCGAACTGCCATGATTTTATTATGTAAAAGTGGGATAACAAATTTGGGTGGAATGGCTAGATTTCAGAACAAAAATGGAAAAGGACTGGCCATGCTTCAGCTTGAGGCTTTAAACTGCACACTCTTTCCCAGTAGCTCTAGTTTTGTAGACCAGATAAAATAACAGAGGTGGAGGAAGATGGTAAGGCTACAACTGGATAATGGGTAGGACACAAAATGGAGTCACTAGAGTCTATAATGGATAAGGGAAGGAACTACTTCAATATGAAACTTGAGGCTTCAGACTGCACGTTCATCCCTAGTAGAGTCACCAAAAATTGTTGCACAAGGCTGGGGAGGAAAAATTAACAACAGGAAAGCACTTGAGCAGTTTATTCTTCCATAGTGGAATGCATGGATAGGATTATAATGATAATATGTAAGACACAGGTGATGTTTCAATCTGAAACTTGAGGTTCCAAATTGCACAAAATTACTGTGTCCCCAGTAGATTTGCTAAAAATGTTGGGTGAATATTTTGTTGACTAGCTAACTGGTGAGCAAAATAGTTCCTATCACTACAACATAGGGAGATTGGCCTTTTTGGTGTACAATTTTACTACATCTATAGGGGACAAATATCTCCTCTTATCAAGGGGAGGTTCCTTATTAAATATACAGAGGCTATATACTATATATATAAGCATAAAGTAAGACACAATGGTGGGATAAACCATCCATCTCTCTTCTTTCAGAGATGATGCTCATAGACAGAGGAGAAATCTTAGGTGATTGGTGGAGGTAATTCTCTTCTTTCAAAAGTAACATCTATCCAAGAGCTAGATCCCTTCCTAGATAGTAGAAATCCTGGTGAAGTGACATAAGGCACTTCTCTTCTTTCAGAAGTGTTCATTCTTTCAAACAATAGGACTCTTTCAGGTAGGATCAGTAACAGCTTAATAGAGTGACCAGCAATCCAAGATGTAGCATAAAGTCTCCACCTTGACAACCCAAGAGTGAGGTATGAAGAACAATGGGGTCACAAAGTCATCCCAAGGTCCTTTACATAAAAACATAAAAGAAAAACACACACTGAAGACAACTATGACAACACAAAGTTTGAAAGTAGTTTTCTTCAGGACACCTTCCTTATTACATTCACTAGCTCTACTTGTTAAATCAAATAAATAATAATGCTTCTATGAAACAAACATAAAAACAATTCCCTAAACTAGCACAAGCTATAACAGCACAAAGTCTATAAGTAACTTGCTTTCTCATTCAATCAAATAAATATGAACAACAATCTGAGCTCAAATTCTCAATAATGCCTTTCAATTTGGGTAGAGTTTCACTTATGGTAAGGGGAAGATCTCCTTCCAATGGTACAAAAGATTACATTATATAGAGGCTTGAGGGAGGCTTGGCACTTTGTCCCATAGAGTGACCCATTTGGCGCATTAATGCCTTGGATGCATTTTTGGTCTTGTCAAGAAGAGCCATGTTAGAGCAGGGCAACTGCCTTAACTGTGGCATGTTAATTCATCTCCTTTGTCCACTCCTTAACCTAAATCACTCATTCCATCACCTGCTTAGCTGTGTAACTATCTATTATGCTTTTATCTCAAAGGGGACAAACAGACAGCACTTTCAATGTTTGTAGGACCCAAATATTTACTTGATAAACTGGTTCACCTACTAGAATTAACTCCTACTAATTTTCCCTCTTTTTCTCTTCCATCTCTTGGTCTTGGCCTTAGGGTCTTTGAATTCATCCAAGTTCACCTTTTGGGTCCACAAAAATCAATAGACACTTAATTTCACCCAATTTGGCGTTCGTGGGTCTTTCCTCTATTAAAGCTTAACGCCTAGCCAGTTGCTCAGAATTTGATGTTCACATGCCTATCATTCTACTATGGCATGAGTTAGGACATGTGGTGGCATCCACAACTTTGAAATAAGCTTATTAGAATAATCTTTGAAACTTGTTAGTGGTTGGAGGCACAGATGCAGACACGTGGTAGCTTTCGCTACACTGGGATGGGACACATGGCAAGTTTCATGCTTTGAAGCTTCATTTGAAACTATGTCTCAGCATGTGACACTTGATAGCTTCCACTACACTTTGAGGCTCAAACCTTTTCCAAAGGGAACTTGCCCTTCAAGGTCTTGAATAGGGTCCATTTTTGAATGTCGAGTGTCCCTTTGTAAAGGTGTCTACCCTTCGAGATCTTCCAGATGGCCTTCGGGCTTCAATTTCTTCGATGGGCTGTCATCTCTTTTATTTCCTTTGAACAAAATGTCCAAAGAAATTCCTTTAGACAAATTGTCTAAAGGAAATCTTTCCTTGGTTTTATGTGTGACTCTACATTTGAAGGTGCTCTATCATTTGACATGTGGCACCTTTCACTCTTTGAACAAGTGCCATGTGTCATCTTCTATAGGAATAGGTGAGGACATGTGGCATCTTCCATTGCACTTATTATAACACCCCACTATTGACACTTGGTAGCATACACCTCCTTAGGCCTTCATGACATTGTAGAAATGTTTGGGGCTCAATTGGGCTCTTATGGATGATGACACTTGTCAGCCTCTATCAAGCTCTATTAGGGGCATGTGGCACAGTCTGCTACTCTTATAAAAACATAGTGAAGCCTTTTGTGGTTGCCACTTGTCACCCTCTATGGAACTCTAAGAGAAGATTTATCGAAATGAACCCTATAGCTTATAAGGAACTCTAAGAAGTGAATGCTGACACTTGTCACATTTTATTGAGTCATAATGTGACACATGGCATGGTCCACATACTTTTAGTAGTCATGTGGATGCAAACATGTGGCAGTTTCCACTTCAATTTAGTCATTCACCTAGGGCCCACCATAGTCTTTGCTCAATATCATTATTCTAAAGTAAGGGACTATAGATATTGACACTTGGAGGCTTCTGACAAGCTTCAAAAGGGACATGTGGCAGCTTTTGCCACTTCTTAGAAACAAAGCATAATGGGGCTCAATCGACAACACTTGGTAGCATCCACTTGACTCTTCTTTGCATGTGCTTCTTTCCTTAACTAAGGCAACCTTTGAACCTTTGAACCCATGATCCTATGAAGTGGTTCAAGGTTCAACAATTTGGTCGGTTCATTCCTTTGATTTGGCTAAGTCACTTTGGTACCTTTAAACTGGTTAAACCTTTAAACTCTGACAAATGCATTTAGCTCTTGCTGATGATGTTGAACCTTTAAACCAATTGAACCTATTGAACCAAAATGATTCAAGGTTCAATGGTTCAATGGTTCACTCCTTGCTTAGATGTTTTCCAAGAGACATTTTTTATCAAACCAAGGCGCTGAACCAATCCTGAAAATGACTAAGTGTTGGAAACTAGTTCTTTTGATTGGACTCACCTGAAGAAGCCTTTGAACCTTTGAACATGCTAATCCCTTTACTAAAAAATCTTGAAAAATGAGGAATTTGAAAGCTTAGAACAAATTTTTGGAAAGGGAAGAGACAATTTTGGTCTTACATGGCCAAAATAGTTCATATGTTGTCCCAAAAATAAGAAGTCACTTTTTGGGGACAGCACCCATCATAAGTAATCCTCATACCAAGGATTTGATTTGTAGTACCCAAATACTTCATAGAAAAGGAGTCACTAAGATATTTATTCAACATTGGAATATGTTGTATGTTATGTCTTGAAACTAACATGTCATCCACATACAAGCATAAAATAATAAATAAACCATCATCAAAATGTTTGATGTACATGTAATGGTCAGAATTACACCTTTGATATTCTTGTTCCAACATAAAACAATAAAATTTATTATACCATTGCCATGGATCTTGTTTCAATCCATACAAGTTCTTCTTTAATCTACACACAAATTTCTCCTTATCATTGACCTCATATCCCTATGGTTGCTTCATATACAACTCTTCAAAGCAACTTGCTATTAGAGTCAATATTAGCTCCCAAGTGATTATCAAGTGTAGATAGGGTTGAGAGGGTTTGGTAGTTTATGTAATAGGTCATAGACTTATAACATCATCCATGAAACTATTAGATGATGTAATCATCAAATTACACACCCTTTTTATTGACTACTAATAGGGCTTGTGATTTGGCATGATTGTGTGTTTTTTTTTTGCTAAGACTTGTATTTTTTGTGAGTCAAGTCATCCTTACCTTTTTTCATCAAAACACTTAGAGGAACTTTAGGATGCACCCCATATTAATACTAAAACTAAACTAAATCATCTTCATCCCATCACCCACACTCTTGAATATTGGATTTTGTCTAAAAAATGAAACTATCCCTCTTAATCCTATTCATCACGTCATCGATTCTACTTTGATTAAACATTATCAAAGTCTACAACCTTTTTAGGTCTTCTCTAGCACCCCATCATCTTATCATCTTTCTTATTCATACCTAGCACCATCCAATCATCCTTTTTCTAGTGTGAAAAGGAATTTAGTCATCTCATCCCTTAGTCTCCCTACTAGATCAAAAATTTATAGGGTTGTTAAATTGGTAATATTTGATCAACTTAGTCTTCAATCTCCAAATCTAAATCCTACCACATCTACATCACATATCTTGACCACTCTATACTAGAATTAAAGATATTTTTTGTGTCCAAAGTCAAATTCCTTTTTGTCCTAATAAGAAAACACTTAATCACCCTCATATCACCTTACACTATCTGTATACACATAATATTTTTAAACTTTTATCGATTATTAAAACTTTGTATCTTGGAGGAACCCATCGAGTCTCAATCTCTCTGAGTGCTTGCCTTAATAGGTGTACTAAGAAAGAGGTGGGTAGATCATTAATGCTTCATTGGATTTTTTCCCTTTTTCCACTTGTTGTAAACACACTTTTCTACTAAAACTATTATCCCTAAGCTTGTTTTTCTCTGTCATACCCTTTCCAGGCATTTACTAAATTTTATCCTCCTTTTCCTAACCTGAATTATAATTTATTAGTTGGTTGTGCTAGGTCAATTGGGTCAACCCTATATAGTTCCAGGATATTTTAACATTAGAATTAGGTTAGCCTTGAGCTAACCTAACTCGAGACCTAATAAATTATTCTTCAAAATTATGCTAGGTCTAATGGGTTAACCCTGTTGACCAAGATTTTTAGAAGGGATAAGGGTCAAATCTAATTATAAATACACATTAATTTCCATAATTTATTAAGTATATTTAAATGAGTAAATAAGAATGAATGAACATCTTTTTATTGACCATTCTAGTTGAGGAATAAAGCTTAGGGTTCAATACTTTCTTTGGAGATGTTGATCTTGTCTTGTGGATAAGTCTTTTAGATGAATTGATAGGCTATGTAGCCTAGAAATAATTATTCTTTGTCATCCTTACATACCATAATAACCTCTTGCAAAGTACCTTGGCCAAGGGAGAGACTGAGGCTTAGTGGGTTCATCTTTGAAGGTAAGTATTCCTAACTTTATTTCTCCTTTATAAGAGTGGATAGATATGTATTTGTGCTTCTCTTCCATGCATTAGGATTATATATACATTGAAATGAGAATATGTCTTATATGAATGTTTAATTTTATTATTTATAATCCCATTTTGTGTCACAATATTTGGTTAGAACTAGATTAGATTTACTTTACTTGTTATTACATTATGTGAATTATCAAAACCTAGGACCCCCTTAGGTTTGCATGATTATGTTAGACTAGAGGATTTATAACCCTCCTTATCATGGTGTATTATGATAAATCATCCCTAATCTTGGTATTAGATCCCCATATTGGTCATTTTCTTGCTTAACAAATGTGTTCCCAATTGGAAGCGTAGGTATGCTCTATCTTCTCTGAGTAAAGATTGATTTATAGACATGATGCATTTACGATTGCATACATTATGGTAAACCTAAAATGAATATAATGCTTACAAGATTTTACTTCACTTATTTTATTATTTATCATTTTCATTATCAAATATTTTTGATGATAGGTTAACTGTATCAACACAATTCTAACTTTTGTGCATAGGTTTAATACACAGTCACATCCAAATTACTCTATTCTGTATATGCAAGTTATTTTTCAAGAAGAAAATAGTAAATCAACTAAGTAAACACAATATATTTTTTTATACTTTCAAACATCTAGTCCAGACTACTAGGTTGACCCATTCAACTTGTACACTTTCAAGCATCAGATTCAAACTACTAGGCTGACCTAGTTGACCTTGTACATTTTAGGCACTTTATAATAGGATTTTTTAAAATTTGGTCAAACCAATCAACCCTATTAGCAAGATTTATGAGAATTTATAAATTTTATTTGATAATAATCTCACTTCTCTACATATTCAAACCCACCAAGGTTCCTTTTGATCATTTCTCTCTTTCCTTACAGTCTTTCTTTTCATAGTTTATAGTCTTTAAAACTGCCCCTATACAATCAACTGGATCAACTCTATCAAACCAGTTATTTTTTTTTCTATCTAGATAACTAGGTCAAAACTATAAACCCTATTCATTCTTATACCTTTTACTTTTGTAGTACAAAGGTGACACTATCGACTCTATTTTATATTATGTGCATATACTATCACTTGAATCGATATTGTACTATGTTTCAAAGTTATAAATAACCCTTATATGATAGTAATTAGATCACACTTTCATTTATTTTCGGTTTCATGATTAGAATAGATCACATAGTCTAATTAGGTAGTTTTTCAATATACCATTTAGTTTCACTATTTTTTATTTTATGCACACATGACCAAATCACAAAATATTACACTATTTTATTCTTTTTATGAAATTAGATCTTTAATTCCTAAGTAAATAAAGGGTCTGATAAATATAAATTAGTAAATATATATTCTTTAATTAACCTACTAATTTGTGTAAATAGATAGTATTTTGTCTTTTTCTAAATATAGGAGTATGTGACATAAATTAGAACTTAGCTTATTCTGGCTAATTTGAATTGAGATAGAGTCTAATACTTGAGGAGAAAGACTAGAAAATAGGCTAGAATAAGTTCCTAAACTTTGTTTCTATGTTGGATAGGAGTTTCAAAAGTGGAAACCCTATTATTTGGTGTTATTATCCTGAGGTTGAAATCTTTTTGGGTTCTATCCAATAAGTCTATGTTATCTTGTCTATGAAATTTTGAGGTGTAGAAGCCTATGGAGCTCACTGCATGTTTGATTCAATATTTGAAACCCTTAGGAGCTTCTAGTGCTTGAACTTGAATTGAAACTTAGGGAAAGAAGATAAGGGATTAGTGTATAAAGGATAGGCTATATGCACTTCACACCCCATGTGTGGGCATGTTACCTACATACCAATACTTTGAAGAGGAATCAAGCTAATGTAGTTCTCCCATTGAAGTGCTTGGTGAAAAAAAGTTTGATGTATGCAACTAAATGAAAAAATGGATGTACTTTGGATGACTAATAACTGGTATGAGTGCTTGAATATGCTTGAAATGATCTTAGAAGGTTGTATGTAGAGAATAAGGAAGAGTGCTTGAGTGTACTTGCTTCTATTATTACTTCTTTCTTGTAAATGAGTGCCAATCCCTCTAAATGTACTTTGAATGGAATTTTATAGGGTAATTAATGATCATGGGTTATATGAACTTGTATTAGGTTGATAGGGGAAAAAATAAGGATTCAGGAAAATCTGACCATTTGAGGTAAAAATGAACTTAGACAACAATATAAAAAATAGGACACCCTAAGTTCTAGCATTCCTATCCAAGTTTGGAACTATTATCCTAAGGGTATAAGACCTAGGGGGATATACCTAAGCTTGAGAGGGTTTCTTGGTTCTTTAAAATCTTAGTCTGAAAATCTATAGATGACTAAGAATCAGTGAAAGACTAACTGAGAAGGTTTATGTGAGCAATAAAAAGGACCTATAGGTTGGGTGTTATTAACCATGCATAAGTCATCCAATTTTACATTTTGTATGACTAAATTTCCCCCCTTTTAATTCTAGTGATGTAACAATGTGAAATACTAGGATAAAGGAAAAATTTAAAGCATACCTGAACTTATCTATAAGGGAGAAGCTCATGAAGTTGAGTGATGTTGGATGTGCACAGAGAGAGCATGTTATGAAGTGTGAATATATAAATGAAAGCATAAAGTAGATCAATTATTACTAGACACATTATATCTAAAATAAGAACATATAAATTTGAGTGGGAGGAATAAAAAGGAATGAATACACCTCACTAGGTATGCGAACCAATACAAAACTTATTGTGATGCTAGATTGTGTTAAGTATGAGTTGAATCAAGAGTCATATCATGAACATAGATAAGTAATAAATTACCTAGAATATGGATCAATAATTAAAAGTTTGGCCTTGTGTATCCATTATTTCCAACTAAGTAAATTTAACAAATCATGCATGTGTTAAATGATGTCTAAACTATGTGTCTAATCCCTTTAAGTATTTAGCTCAAGAATACAAAGGTTGGCCCTTTAGATCCATCATTACCCCATGAAGTGAATCTATGAAGCGATATTGATATATAATATATGTCATATGAGGTGGCTCATGGATCCCATGGATGTGTTGGAAATCTTGAAAATGTGGTGTGGATAGCTGAATGTGTGCTAGAAACTAGGCCACTCTTGGCCATTTAAAAAGATAGAGGTTAGGCTTGTATAAAATCCACTCCAAACTAATGTAATAGGCTTATATGAAATCCAACTCAAGAACTTGGGTACTCAAAAAATATAACTTGTATGAAATTTTAACTTGAATGTGATGCCCACCACCTGTAGATGGAGTAAGGCACACAACTGCTGAGAATGTTTGGAATAAATTGAAACTCAAAAATAAAAGAAGATCAATGTACCAAGAACATTTCCCCAAATCACTAATGTATAGAACTTGGATTTTGATCTAAAATTAATTCCAACTACCTAATCTAAATTTTAAGTGATAACTATTATGCCATGCATGATAACCTCTTATATCTGAGAAAACTATGCTAAAACTGTTGAATCTGACTGATCTAAAAGTGCAAAAATTGTCCCTAAACTAATTTTTTTTACCTATTTCTAGAAACCCTTAGTGTTTTTATACCTATATAAGAGCACCAAAATGTGGACACCCCTATGTTTAGCACTAATATCCATTTTTGATGTCGTTGTTTGGTGTGAAAACTGATTGCTGATATGAAACTATCACTATTTTTCTACTCTAATTTGACCAATTTGACATATGGATTTTGTGGTGAATGTTCTAAATGTTACTATTTTGAATGTTAAGAGGTTTTATCTCTATGAAAAAACCCTTGTTTTCTTCCCCTTCTTCTAAGGGTAGGAATGATGAACCTATAGTGACTACCCTCAAAAGAAAAGATTCCTGTAAGTGTGTTAAGATGTATAGATTTATGATATAACATTTATATTTGACAAGATATCTTTGATATAACAATGTTTGTACTCTGATATTTTTAGATCAAAATGCGTATGCCTAGATAGATATAACAATGTAAAAGCATGCTCAAAGTACTAAACTAAAAATTTTATATGTTAGTTTGGTTGTTAGTTGTTAGTTGTTAGCTGGAGGGATGGAGCATGATGTCCATCGTGGAATCTAAGAAAGCAAGGTAAATGTGTGATATAGATCATGGAATTTTACATAATGAGAGTCAAACAAGCAATTAAGTAGACAACAAGAAGCAAAAAGTATATAAGAATGGCCAAGGGGCCATGTAAATAAGGGACATGTACACATGTCACTCAAATTGGAAGACAAGCATGAAAGGCATGTTAAAATGCCACATACACATACAAGTGAACAAGCAAAATTTACACAAGGGCCAAAGGAACATAGAAAAGTACAAATAAAGGACATTGAAAAATATCCTAATTCACATGCAAGAATAAAAGTAGAGGACATTGGAAAATGTCCTAAGGAATAAGTAGGAGATAAGATGGAATGGGAAATGCAATCACACAAGATATGCTAAGCAAGTAGAGTAAACATGTAAGAATTAGAAAGATACAAGCACATCTAACTAATCAAAGAAAATGTGAGAGTATTCAAAACATGTTTAGTACAAGACTATTGAAATGTTGATATAGTATTCTATATAAGCTATAAATTAATATATATCAATATGATAACTTAGAGTGTGTGGTGTAATAATGCCATAACTTGAATGGTGTGGTCATGTATAAGATGCCCCTAGTGAGTGTGTATAACCACATGTGTCTTGAATTTAAAATTTGGAATTCCCCATTAATGGGTAGAATGAAGCAATCAAGGATTTGGATGTCACTTCACACACTCAAAAAAGATCAAGTGAATCATGGTAATGTAGAAAATTGATAGATAATATCATAAAATAGTGAATGTAAGTCCTAGCATGATAATATTAATGTAAAGCATGGATAATACATACAATTGAAATGTTTTTGGTATTTTTGATATATTTGAATGTTTTTGTGTTTATAAGTTTTGTATTTTTTTTGTATTTTATTGATATAATATATGCATAGGAAACACTGGGAATAAAAGATACTAAATAATGATTCTTAGATGAGTACCTATCATGGTGTCCTATATCAAATAATTGAATCATGCATAATCATGTGGCACAAATGTATGTCTAATATTTGGAAGCTAAAATATATGTATGTTGTAACTACTCTAAAATCTCTAAATTAGAAGCTGAATGTGGGGTCCCCTTGTAACTCTAAAAAGTGGATGCAACTGTAGGTCTCTTAAGGACCCATATGGAAGTAGAATGGGTTCTTTGAATAGGTTATCTCTATGTAGTTGCATGAGACCTTAATGTAACTACTCTAGGTGTGAATATTATCACTAGAAGTTGTCTAGAATCCTAAAACTATGGGGGGTGTATGAACCCTATGTACTAGTGATGGATGTCATAACTATAGCTGGATCTAAATTGGAAGTTATACTAAGATTAGAGGAGAAACTAAAAATAGTAGAAGAATTAAAGATGGTGATTATAAGCTAGTAGATGGCTATGAAGTTGGGAATGGTGACTCATATAGACCTTTGTCGACAATAATAACTTGATTAGCATGAATGAACTTCACAAATCTATGAGCTATAGAAGGTACTACCCTAAATTTTTAAATCCATGGTCAACCAAGTAATATGTCAAAAAATCCTACATTGGGAACTATGGTGAATGGTGTTACCACATATGTAGGACTGACCTATAGTGGAGGTACTATCTTTCCTAAGTAACTCTATATGTACCAACTAAAACCACTAATAACTATGTCTATTAGAGTGATATCTTGCTCTAAATAACCCAAATGTTGTAGTAGTGTCAAGGTGCACATGTTAAGGATAGAACCATTATCAATAAGTACACTATGAATAAGTTAATTCTGAACATGTTCACTAATAAAAGATTATATTATAACATATATTATCCTCCACAATCTCTTGATATAAAAAAGATATCAAATGCCTGACTGAAAGTTTGGACTCGTACACACCTATCATACCTCTCAAAGTATGTACCTCAACTGAAGGTGTTTGATATGTATGATGAACACTTGATGTATCCCCTTTTTTCTTATTTTGAATGTTGTGAAAATGGATCTAAAAATATTTTCAAATATTTATCTTTTGTTGGATTTATCTTTAGAAGCTCAATTCAAGTGCCCAAATCAAGTAGATTATTGTCTATCAAGTCTTATATCTTATGTTACAAACTAATGCATCTATTTGTTGTGTGTCTTATTACCCTATAAAAAATGCAAAATTCATGCTCATCATATCCCTATGGAAGGGGATTTATTGGATCTATTTCCTAAATAGGTATGAGAGTGACAATGTTACATTCTAATAACTGATGTAAAAACTTAGCTGGAAAAACTAATAGATTGATAAATTCATGATGAAGAGGTGCTACTAAAACCACATGTTGAGGGGGATCTAAAACTACATTGGCTATTGGTTGATTCTTATTCTTTTTGTCATTGATTTTTGAACTTGTACGGAACTTTCATATTACTCTTGTTGGTTATGTTTGAGATACTTTAATACTTAAGTTTGCCCATTGAAATTAGCTTGACTTCTCTTCCCTTGAGTGTATGACACAATTCAATGAAGGAAGAGAAGGTTTTAAACATAATAGAGTCATACAATGCTAGTATAATATGTCCTATAGCTCTTGATTAGTCATGGGGATAGTTAGTTTATCCATAATAGTCTTGTATTTAAGAACATAATCCATGATGGACTAATTTGACCTTTGTTTCTACTATGCAATTTGTGCACATGAAACCTTATCACCAATGTTAATACTAAAATTTGTGAGGAACGTGTATACTAAAAGATTGAAGGCTATGACTAATTGATTAGGTAGACTATAAAACCATTGTAAATAATAATCCTTTAGGCTCCATGGAAATAACTTGGTAAGTAGCCAGTCATTGCGTACATAATCTAAGCATGCTACATGAAAATATTTTAAATATGTCTCTGGATCACCCTTACCATCATAAAGATTAAGTCTAGGTTGAACAAAACCTTGTGGCAAGGGTGTAAAAGCAATATGACATGCTAATGGTGTATACAAAAGAGTAAAAGAATCCAAATCTTGCATAGGTCTAGTGGTACCTTGCTCAAGATGTTACACCTTGGATTGAAGAGATTGGATCTCTTACACAAGGGATACCACATCAAGAGATAGGGATGTACTAGCTATAGCTAGTTCAATAAAAGAAGGTTGGGTTTCTATAGAGGTTGGTTGAGACATAATTTCCCATATAGTGTCATTTACAACTAGCTACTTTGAATGAGTGAAAGACTCGACTTGATTAACCTTTTTGATTTCCATGATAGATTGTAAAATTAGTGTATGATATTTAGGTTTCTCCTTAATTGTTTCTCTAAAAAATTTAAGACCAAGTCTTTATTAAGGACTACTTCATTATCAACAATAGGTGGTAGTGGATCGATAGTCCCATGTGGTGGAGCAAGATCATTGGTGTGTACATCATCATTGGTATTTTCATACTAATCATGATCAAAGTTATCCTTATATAAATTTGTATAATTTGGATGTGTAGAATCTATTATAAGAATCTGATTTGGTTGTTTATCCATGGTATATGGTTGAGTTGAAGGAATCTAAGTGAATTTAGTAGGATTGCCTCTAAGTCTTGTACTTCATCTTGAGGGAAGAGATGCAAGGAACTTAGGTGGCATAAGGAAAACAACTTGGATAAAATAATAAAAGATTAAGCTTATATAATCTAAATAAGGAACTAGAATATTCATAGAAAGGATACGAAGCTTCAAAACAAGTAAGGTGATACTGCAAGAAGTAAAAAGGTGCTAGTATATGCAACTAAAGATTTTTCATAAGTACTTGTGCAAAATACTATGAGTATTTGATTTTTGAATTTATTTTTTGAGTTTGATATGCAACTAAATTTTTAGAAAATGACGTGAAAAGTATTGAAATAAATTGAGAATGTATTTTATGCAAATAGGGTTTTGAAAAAATTTTATCAAAATTAGTGCAATAATTTGAAAATTTTAGACAAAATTTGTAGAATTTTTCTTGAAAAATTTAGGAAAAATCAAAAAATATTTCTAAAGTTATCAATATATTTTTCCTAGTGTGTTGAATGTGTTTGAATGCAAAAAGGACCTAGTATGTGCAAAATAGGGTTTGAACAAAATACGTGATATTTTTTTTAGTGAATTGATAGATTTTTTATTTTTAAATTCAATAAAACTCAACAAATTATGGGTAAAAATAAAAAATAATTAGACCTAGTGTTTTTAGGGTTTTTGTGCAGAATTTCAAAGTAACTCAAGTTCACCAAATGTTTTATTATTTTTAGGAAATTAGGTGTTTAATTCCTAAGTAAATAAAGGGCCTAAGTAATATAAATTATTAAATAGATATTCTTTAATTAACCTACTAATTTGTGTAAATAGATAGTATTTTGTCTTTTTTTAAATATAGTAGTATGTTATAAAAATTAGAACATAGATTATTTCAACTAATCTAGACTGAGATAGAGTCTGATAATGAAGGAGAAGGATTGGAAAATAGGATGGAATAGGTTCCTAAACTTTGTTTCTAAGTTGGACAAGAGCACTGAAAGGGACACCCTATTATTCAGTGTTATAGCCTTATTTTGACATTATTTTCATGAAGTTGAAAGCTTTTTAGGTTCTGTTCAGTAGGTCTGTGTTACCATGTCTTTGAAATTTTGAGGTCTAGAATTATATGGAGCTCACTGTGTGTTTGATTTAATATTTGAAACCTTGAGGAGATCCTGGTACTTGAACTTGAATTGAAACTTAGGGAAAGAAGAGAAGGGTTTAGTGTGTAAAGGATATTCTAGATGCACTTCACACCACATGTGTCAGCATACTACTTACATTCCAATAATTTGAAGAGGGATCAAGTTAATGTAGTTCTCCCATTGAAGTGCTTGGTTTAATAATATGTGATGCATGCAACTAGATGCGAAACTAGATGTACTTTGGCTGACCATGAATTGGTATGAGTGCTTGAATAGGCTTGAAATGATGTTAGAGGTTATATGTAGAGAATAGGGAAGAGTGCTTGAGTGTACTTGTATTATTTCTTCTTTCCTATAAATGAGTGTTAATCCATCTAAATGGAATTTGAATGGCCTTTAATAGGGTAATTAATTATCATGGGTTAGATGAACTTATATTAAGCTAATAGGGAAATAGGTAAGGATTCAAGAAAATCTAACTATTTGAGGTAAAAATGAACTTGGAAAATAACATTAGAAATATGACAACATGAGTTCTAGGACTCCTGTCTAAGTTGGGAACTATTTTCCTAAGGGGATAAGACCATGGGGGATAAATTTGGGCCTAAGAGGGTTACCTGGGTCTCAAAACTCTCAGTCTAAAAAGCTATGGATGACTAGAAATTAGTGAAAGACTAATCGAGAAGGGTTATGTGAGAAAGAAAGAGGACCTATAGGTTGGGTGATATTAGCCATGCCTAATTCATCTAATTTCACATATGACTAAATAAATAAGTATTTTATCAATTTTCTACCCAAGGCCTACCTACTTGGATTTTATCACCAAGGGAGATTGCTAACTTGGTTTTTTGGCTAATTATAAACACATGGTTAGAGGTATATTTTGTCTAAGTACCTGATGCCTTTATCATTATGGTGTGTGAAGTGAGGAAGTAGGTCCTAATACCAAGCCTATACTATTACAAATATAGATCCCTTTTAATTTAAACATCTTAAAACCATCTTTATATTATTTTTTAGTTCTTTGCTTATAATGAACTTCTTATCACATTTAAAATTATACTATAATAATATACCAACATTCAAGTTGACTAAAGTTGATTGCTTTCTCTTTGATCAATTATGTGTTTTATTGTGAAAGCTTGCATTATCCAATGTTGGTGCAAGGTTTAGTTCTATGTGCTTCAATTAGATCACCCTCATTGATCTAATTAATTATTTTTTCCCTCCAATTCATTCTTTTCTAAATACTTGAAAAATTATTCTTGTTTTAGTATATAGTCTTTTCATTGACATAATTGTTTGGTAAAATAGAGACCCTTGTGATTATTTTGAACCCTAACACTAAAATCTTGATGTTATACTCTTTATTCGAATTTGAAGATCATCCACATCTAATGAAATTAGCCCATTTATTCATGGTTTTATTTTAACCTTGACTAATGTTGCCAATAATTGACTTTAATGTCTTAAGTTGTAGGTTTCATGGAGCTTTTTTATAGATCATGATGGTATTTTCATAGATTAGCTCTATTCAGGATTTTGCTAGCCTTTGGTCTATAAGGTCTCATAGTTGGAATTATGTCTTGAAATCCTATTTCAGTAAACCTTAGTTTAGACCCTTGATTCAAATTCAAATCTTGGTGGGAATAGATTTGGTAGGAACTTTTTGGATCAAATTTAGACTTAAGCCTAATTTTTATGCTAAGGCTTGGTTGTCTTTTTCAACACAACCAAACCTTAGCCTAAAAATCACACTTAGTCCCCTCTTGTTTTCCCTTCCCATTCCCTATGTTTTTAATGTGGTCTAATTTTTATGTTTACAAGGTTTTTTATCTTGGCATGGTTCCTTTATTATATGTTTGCCCTAAAGTCTTTACCCTAAGTCCCCGTTCATATTTATCAACATGAATGAGACCTTTGTCTTAAAACTTTAGCCTGTGTTCTTATATTAACCCATGTCCTAAATTAATCCCCTCACTTTTTTACAGATATGATGGTCCTCACTTCATCATGAGGAAAGATTTGATGGAGTGTCCATATCTTGATCAATGATTCATACTTAAGTGTGACCTAGGATCCAATGACACATAATCATCATTAAGGTTAAAGGGCCCCTTTTACTAAACATAAAAGGATCCAATCAAGTGAAAGTATCTAGATTGTCATCAAGTCCATGGCTACACACACAAAAATAATCTAATAGAGTGAACATGATGTTGAAAAGTCAAAATAT
Source organism: Torreya grandis (assembly GCA_037957365.1). Lineage (NCBI taxonomy): Eukaryota > Viridiplantae > Streptophyta > Pinopsida > Cupressales > Taxaceae > Torreya > Torreya grandis. Next base: position 733,015 of record JARHVA010003356.1, read on the forward strand.
AAAAAAAAACCTTATGGAGTTGCCATGTGGCACCTCCACATTCAAAATTGATAACAAAGAATCCAACATGTTAGGTTGTGGAGGTAAAATATTCACAAGTATGCAAATGGAGGAGGTTGTTGAGTGTTATAGTAACTGATGTCAGTCTGATCAACTGACGTCGGTCATCTGTGCATTCCAAAACTGATCTAATTTTAGACAGACAGTCAGTTTGCATGTAAAGACTAATTTTAGTCTTGAGTCTGTGTTTCTAATTATTGTAATTGGGAAGTTTAATTATTATTTGCTTTGGGATCTATTTAAGAGACCCATGGGGTTGTATTGTAAAAAATGACTAAGAAGGATTAGATCCTCAACTTGAAGGCAAGAACAACAATTGGGTTAGTTGTCTCAAGGTGTGTAAGATTAGTTGATTTGTAGGTAGCAAGATCAGGGGAGATCTACATGGTAAGTAAGATTAGTTAGATCTGTAGGTGTGCAAGATCAAAGGAGATCTACTTGGAGTACTTTGAGTACTTGGTGGACTGGCAGTAAGCAAAAACAACCATTGGGTTGATTGTCACTGACTGGTGGAGGCAACAACTCTGTGTTTGAGTTGGTTTGTAATTGATTAAGAGAGAGAGAAATCTTGAAAGAGAAATACTGTACATATAAGAGGTGTGGGAAGAGTGTGATTTCTTCATTGTATTTTGGAAGAGTGTTAATACAAGATTGTATTGTCTCTCATATTCTATATTGTTTTTGAATTCTAGTTACTTATTACTTCTAGTTTAAATTTGTGTTTAGTTACTTATACAAAGGTAATCAAGTGTGCTCTTAGGAGTAGATCCTAACAAGTGGTATCAGAGCCAGGTTAGTGTTTGTTGATTATAGGTCACTCACAGGGGTTTCTATTTGAGTGGAAGTAAAGCAATGACAAAAGAAAGTAAGCTAAGAATGGAGAAATTCAATGGCAAGAATTATCAATTATGGAGGATGCAGATAGAGGATTATATGTATTAGAAAGATCTGTACTTACCATTGGGTGAGGTTTCATGTAAGCCCACATGTATGCTAGATGAAGAATGGAAGGTTCTTGACAGAAAGGCTCTAGGAGCTATAAGGTTGACCTTGGCAGCTTCTGTGGTTTCCAACTTATTTTAGGTAAGGACAATGGTAGAGTTAATGGAATCTTTGGCAAATTTATATGAAAAATCCTCAGCTTCGAATAAGGTATTTCTTATGAAGCAATTATTTAATTTGAAAATGTTGGAAGGTGGATATGTATATAGTCATCTAAGTGATTTCCATGGTTTGGTAAACCAGTTAAATTCAGTCAAAATAGTTCTTGATGATGAAATTAAGGCTCTCTTAATCTTATGCTCTTTACCTGAAAGTTGGGATAGCTTGGTAATAGCAATTAGTAATACTGCATTTGCTTTAAATATCTTGAAAGTTGATGATGTTGTTAGTGTAATCTTGAATGAATAAATTCATAGGAAAAGCATAGGGGAATCATCAGGTAATGCTTTAAGTGTTGAAGGTAGGGGAAAGCAAAGAGAGAAGGTTGAGCAAGGGAAATCAAGGTCAAAGATAGGTAGTGGATCCAAATTCAGGTATGGCAGTATAATCTACTAGAATTGTGGAAAGAAAGGACATGTAAAGAAAGATTGTTGGTTGAAGGAAGATCAGCATGAAGGTAATGAAGAAGCAAAAGATGCAGGTATTGTTTCACAAGATGCTATTACATTTTCTTTGGATAGTCATGTAGAATCATGGGTTATAGATTCTAGGGCTTCTTTTCATGCAACCCCAAATAGGGAATTTTTTCATGATTATGTCCATGGAGACTTTGGAAAAGTTTATTTAGGGGATGGTGAGCCTTGTCAAATGGTTAGCAAAGGGAAGTGCAGCTGAGATTGCAGAATGGCAACACATGGGTGTTGAAGGATGTCATGCTTGTCCCAGTCTTGAAGCAAAATTTGATTTCTATAGGAAAGTTGGGTGATGAGGGTTGCACAGTAACTCTCACAGCAGAATCTTGGAAAGTTTCCAAGGGTGCACTTATTTTATCTGGAGGTAAGAAAGTAGGTATACTTTATCTATCTACTTGTATTATTAATTTTCCTTCTATTTTATCTACTTCAGCTGTAGATGCAAAGATGTGGCTCTGTAGGCTTGGTCACATGAGTGAGAAGGGAATGAATGTTCTTAAGTCAAAAGGTATGCTTTTAGATTTGATAGACCAAGATTTCTGTGAGCATTGTATGTTTGGGAAACAAGTGAAAGTGAGGTTTCTCACAACTGGGTCAACAAAGAAGAAGCACAGGTTGGACCTTGTTCACACAGGTGTGTGGAGACTAGCTCAGGGAGCTTCTATTAGAGGATCACAATGGTATGTTTTTGATGATGCTATAATAAAGGTATGGGTTTATTGCATAAAGTGTAAATCTGATGTTTTTGACATATTTAAGAATTGGAAAGCCTTGGTTTTCAAAGAGAAGATGATGGACAAAGATCAGCTCAAGAGGCTGAATAATTTTGAGCAGGGCAGTGTTGATTTGGACAAGTTTATGATCCAATATGAGATCACAAGTAAAAATCATCACTCACAAGAAAACATAGTTATCAACATCAGTCAAGTGAGAACTGACATCGATCAGGTAGGTACCAATGTTAGTCATGTGTAGACCAAAGTCGGCGATGTTAGGCAAGTGGACACTGACATCGGTCAGGAAGCCGATGTCAGTGGATAGGTGGACACCAATGTCAGTCAGGGAACTGACGTCGATGATCAGGTGGAAATGACATCAGTCGGGTGCAGACTGAGGTCAGCCAAGGGTGACTGAGATCAGTCACTATCAGAATGAATTTTGGGTGGATAAAAAGTTGTCAAGGAGTCTCAAATGCCCATGTGGAGGACTAAAAGGGTAAGTAAGCCTCAGATTCATTATTCCCCTTCTTTATACTACTTGTTGCTCACTGATGGTGGAAAACTAGGATGTTTTGAAGAGGCAATGTAGGTAGAATCCAGGAAATAGTGGGAGCATGGCATGAATGAGGAATTTGATTCCTTGGGGAAGAACCAAATGGAAGATTTGGTAGAGTTGCCAGCCAAGATGAAAGCACTGAAAGATGAATGGATTTACAAGTTAAAGAAAAGAGAGAATGGATAGGTGAGATAGAAGGCTAGGTTATATGGTCTTGAGCAAGCTCTAGGATAGTGGTACAAGTTTGACAGGTTTATGACAAAGCATGGCTTTAGTCAATGCTAATGTAATCACTATATTTATTTTACTAGGTTGGATAATGGTCACAACATTATCCTATTATTGTATGTAGTGTATATGCTTATTATAGGGTCAAACATATAGGGATTTGCTGAGCTAAAGGTAAAAGTAGCTCAGACATGTGCCAAGAAGGATTTAGGAGTAGAAATCCTTGGCATGAGTATTTACAGAGACAGGGAAAGTCACAAGTTGATTTTGTCTCTAGAGGATTATGTGAATAAGGTAGTGGAGAGGTTTAATATGCAAGATGCAGAACTGATTAGCACACCTATGGTTGGATAGTTCACAGAATAGTGTCCTAAATCACATGATGAGGTTGAGTATATGTGTACTAGACTTGATATTGTGCAAGCAATGGGATTCGTTAGCAAGTTTATGGCCAATCCAAGAAGGAGCACTGGAAAGTAGTTCAGTGGATTCTCAGGTATCTGAGAGGGACCAACAATAGGTTTTTATGCTATGTAGGGTCAAACACTTCTCTACATGGGTATGTAGATTCAGATATGGTAGGTGACTTGGATGGTAGGAGAACCACCATAGGATATGTGTTCATTGTTGGTGGAATGATGGTTAGCTGGATTTCAGAGATGTAGAAGGTTGTTGCAGTCACAGTGGCTAGCAAGGAAATGATATGGATGACTCGGTTCATGGAAGAGTTGGGAAAGGAGGAAGAGAGTTATAGATTGTATAGTGATAGTCAAAGAGCAATTCATTTGGCAAAAGATTTAGCCTTTCATTTAAGAACCAGATATATATAGCTTATGTACCATTTCATTAGACAGGTATTGGAGGATGGTGAGTTGAAGTTGGAAAAGATCCATACAGATAAGAACCCTACAAGTATGTTAACAAAGCTGGGAACAAAGGAGAAGTTGAATCTTCATTCAACTTCTATTGGTCTACAAGATTGAACTTGAAGAGGGATACAAGCCAGGAAATAAAATTAGATGATGTATAGGTATAGGTACAGGTACAGGTGCAACTGTTTATCTCCAAGTGGGACATTGTTAGGTTGTGGAGCTAAAAGCTTCACAAGTATGCAAATGGAGGAGGTTATTGAGTGTTACAGTAACCGACATCAGTCTGATCAATTGATGTCAGTCATATCCAATGTATAGAGCAATTGACATCGGTTAGGCATCGGTCAGCATCGGCCAAACAAGAACTGAGGTTAGTCATCTCCAGACAGATAGTGACTGATGTTGATCGCCTATGCATTCTAGAACTAGTCTAATTTTAGATGGACAATCAGTTTGCATGTAAAGACTAATTTTAATCTTGATTCTACATTTCTAATTATTGTAATTGGGAATTCTAATTATTGTTTGGTTTGGGATATATTTAAGAGACCCATGGGGCTGTATTGTAAAAAAGGACTAAGAAGGATTAGATCCTCAACTTGAAGGCAAGAACAACAATTGGGTTGGTTGTCTCAAGGTGTGTAAGATCAGTTGATCTGTAGGTAGCAAGATCAGGGGAGATCTACATGATAAGTAAGATCAGTTAGATCTATAGGTGTGCAAGATCAAAGGAGATCTACTTGAAGTACTTTGAGTACTTGGTGGACTGGTAGTAAGCAACAACAACCATTGGGTTGATTGTCACTGACTAGTGGAGGGAACAACTTTGTGTTTGAGTTGGTTTTTAATTGATTGAGAGAGAGAGAACTCTTGAAAGAGAAATACTATACACCCAAGAGGTGTGGGAAGAGTGTGATTTCTTCATTGTATTCTAGAAGAGTGTTAATACAAGATTGTATTATCTCTCATATTCTGTGTTGTTTCTGAATTCTAGTTACTAATTACTTCTGGTTTAATTATGTGTTTAGTTGCTTATACAAAGGTAATCAAGTGTGCTCTTAGGAGTAGATCCTAACACAACATAGTAAAATTTGGGCTTAACCTAAGGTTCATTATATTTTCTAATATAATGGAACCTTAGACTAAAACCTTAAGTTACGACCTTAATATTTCAAGGGACTTATTTCATTAAGCTTCTAAACTTAGGATTTCATCTTAGTTTAATTTTTATGAAATTGTCCCTAATTAATGTGATCTCCTTTGTGATTGCAAGAACCAATGGCATGTATTTGCTCAAATCTTGATCAATGGTCTATGCTTGATTGGGACTAAATGATCTAATGGAGCATATAAAATCCAAGATCTATGGACCAAAAATACTTTATGAGATTAAACTTGACATTCTTGTAACCATCATTTGACATCCATGAGCTGATCATTGATGTCCATGAGATTACTAACTTTAAGCCCATCAAACCTAATGATCCACTAACTTTAATTTGGCATTCTCATGACCATCATTTGATGTCCATAGGGCCATCATTGACATCTATGAGACTATCAAATTTAAGCTAATCTATTATTTTGCTTAAACATAAGGATATACTCCAAAGTATTTTTAAAATCTTATGGCTTGTATTTCAAATCAATGGGATCCATCGAAAGATATTTAAACACTTAGGATCTTTAAACTTCAAATACTATAATGGCCTCATGATCTAAATACTTATAGACATATTTTTAATTTAAGTCTATCTCCTAAGGTTCCAATTGCATTTATTTAAGTTCAATAAACCTTAGGCTAGAGACTTACATTAAATCTTATTTTGAGAGGTCCCTATGGCCTAAAGCCAAGGTCCCTTTTAGATGCATCCCAAAAACTTAGGCTGAAATACTTTAGCCTAAAATTTATGACATGTTTATTAAACATGAAATAAACCTTAGCATAAAGTATTTAAGACTAATTCCCTTCCTACATCATCACATTAATTAAAATTCTCGCCCTTTGTAGGATCAATGACTATTGCTTCATCATGGAGATCCATTAGATGGAGCGAAAAGACTTGATGAATCTAAGGCATTTGACACATCAAATGAATCATGTGCATCTACTTAGATTATTATCAATATTCTACTCTTGATCATGAGAGGATGATCAAATAGAGTGTATATATCAAAAACTATTTAATGTACCCCCAAATACTCTCAGGATCAACATATGGCAAGCACATGTTCACTACATAGAATGCAGAGCCTAGAAGGCCCATAAAGATGCTAAGTGGCATAACCATGAATCCAAACATATAAAATCCAATGAATCCCAAACCCCATGATCATGATCAATATTCCATGTTGATTTGTACACAATAATTTGATGACATGAAGGAAAATTTAGATTTTTAAAAGACAACAACTATTCCCTCAAGAAATTTATGAAAAGTGCCATGAAAGTTTCCAAATAGATGTGACATGGGTGCTACACTAGCACATAATGATGAAATCAAAGATTTGGCATGTTTGAAAAGGAAAAGGTATAAAGGCCTAGGTCTCAATCAAATTTGGGACATGAATGAGCCTATGTCTAGATTACCATCACCATTAAAACATCAAAAATCCTAGCATCTATAAAACCCCTAATTTGAACTCAAATTAACCACTGTCAAATTGAGAAGAGTTCAATTACAATCTAAGCAAGAATAAGTTGACTTAAAAATCACTTGCAATCCACTGGTGAACAATTTTGAAGTCTCAAAACCATGGCTATTCACAATAAATAACAAAGGGATGAGACAAAACTATACTTGACCTTAGATAATGAGGGAAGAATCTTTAAGGACATAAACCTAGATACTATAGCTTTAAACACTAGAAATAGGAATTGGTCCAAACTCATTTGGACCATTGAGGAGATTCAAGCCCTTAAGAGATAAGAATAAAAAAATACAACCATCCTATAGAGATATAATGACCTGTTCACCATCCAAATGACTAGCCTTCATTATGTTGTTGCCAAGCGTAAGGTATTACATTGTATTGATGTACTTACTCCTTTTTTCAAGGATTGTAGGATTGCACAAGATTGGATAATTCATCAACATAGTTTTAAGAAAATTACATACAATTCCCCCTTGGTTTTTGAAAGCTATTATAAACTATGTAATTCCTAAATAGACTTTCCCACCATTAAAAAGTGGACTGGAGAGCATAATTTACACATAATCCTAGACCTATAGTTGCTTATCAAGAACCAAGTTATCTAGGACCCCACATGCAAGATCATAATTATTTAATTTAATGAGGGGATTAGGATAATAATTACCTTGTTGAATAGGTTATCAAGATCCCTATCCACCACACATATTAACAAACCTTAGGTGTCTTATGTATACTTCATTGTTGAGAGAGGAATCACTCCCCCATTGGGTGAGATGATTAATATCCACTTGAAATCATAGTTCATGGCCATCAAAATAAAAACTAGTAATCATTTTTACATGATGTCCTATCTACTTGATGCCCTTTTAACCACCACCAATATCTAAAACATTAGTAATTGGTCACCTAATGGGATACCTACTATCTCCCATCATATTCCAAGCTTCATATACTCAAATACAGACATTGCATGTAGTTTATTTATGATTATGTTTATCCAACTCTAGTGGAAGCCATCATAGGAATTCCCATGGAAAGATTCATCCCATTGATTAATAAATATGTGGAGTTAATGGGGGATATATTTTTCTACCTAGATTGTATAGTACTAATGATAGAAGGGATTTTGACACTACCCTACAAATTACCTATATATGTGCCCACTAGGCTAGTAGAGTAAGAAATTATGTACCAACTTCTTCATGGTATAGATGGGTTTTTCAAGGAGATAAGGAAAGGCCTCCTCCATCCCTTTCCTTTGATAATCAACAAAATTATGTTGTAAAATTGGGAACATGTGAATGTTATTGACAAACATAGAGATTCATTCATCTTACAAAAACATGAATTAAAGAAATAGGACCCTAATGATAGGGTTAAAAAAAAAATCCAAGACCATAACCATAGCCTATGAACATCAGTCGGGTGTCCATGACCCACTATACATTAAGGCTTCTAGTTTTCTAGAGGTATTACAAAGGCTGAAGTGATATAACATTAAGATGGAACCCAAATTGGCTAGGGGATATGACAAAACCACTTGATGAAATATATAAAATGGGTCCCATATAGTATCACTTAATGCTTGGACCATCCCAAACTCCCCTCCAAAATAACCACAAATTGGAATACGATAACCTCAAGCATAAATTGCATAAGGAACTAGAAAAGAGAGACCTTGTTAAGGAGGATAATCTTTAGATCCACCTAAAAGGCTAGAGTCTCTAATAGAGTTCCTAGATATGATTGCATTAGAGCCTAATGAGATAGTTGAGGATGCACTAGAGTGCTTGCTAAGGTGTATGGGTTAGAAGATGAAGAGGAACAAACTGAGGAACCTCAAACCCAAGTAGAGGAGGTAAAACAAGATAGAGGAAAGGAAGTTGCTTTGGACCTAGTTCTAATAACATCCCCATAGAAAAGAAAAGATAATTTGGCATTGGTTCTAGTTGGGAAAAATAAACCCAAGTTGACCTTCACACATCTTGCTAACCAAATTTGACTTTTAGGTCAAATTGGGGCACCCTAGTAAAAAACTTGAATTTTAGGTGTTTTAGAGGTCCAATATTCATGTAACAAGGTGTTTCATTGGTAATTTTATGTCATAATAGCTTTGGTCCTTAGTTATTTTAGTATTTTTAGTCATTGTGGGTCATTTTAAGGTAAAAAAAGTCCATTTAATGAGTTGTACATGTTTATTAGGAAGTGTGAATGTTAAAAAAGATGACATCATGCCCATGTGTCTATTTTCATCTTAACCAACTGACATAACTATAAAGTGGTAGGTTTTTAAGAAGAAAAGACAATTTTATAGTGAAATTATAATAAAATGGCACTTGTATGAATTTATTGGGAAGTGTGCCACATGGGAAAGGATAATACAATGCCTCTTCAGATTCCTCATGCTTCTTTCAACATTTTAGATGATCTAAATGCACTATTTTTGGCTCAAAATAGTTTTATTCCTTTTCACCCTTCTTGGTAACCAAAAGTGACCTATAGGTTTGCACTTGGTATGGTCAACACAAGAGGTTTTAGGTGAAATTCTCTTTGGGGTTAATTTTACACTCAATAATCTTCCATTTGATGTTTGGTTATAGAGGAATGGTGGTCTGAGATTTATGAACAATTCCTAAGAAGTGGATATAGAGGGTTTTGATAAGTCCATTATCATGTTTCTAACATGATTTCAATCTCACGTCATCTTAGTTTCTCTCTCTAAAGAAATCTCCATGAAAATTTAGTTTTTGAGTGTCATACATTCATGTGACAAAAAAGTGCACTTTCAAATGCTTTCATGGAGGTTTCTCAATGTTGTAAGGGAGGTGTTGAATTTTGCTTCAAGTATTTTATAATTTTTATGATGTATTTGAGAGTATGGAGAGAGTTCTACAACTCATAAAATGTCAAGGTCACAATAACACTACACAAAATCCCCTTCACTGCCTACATACTAGTCAAGATACACATACAAGCATTCCATGATGATGTCACATAAGAATAAGGGCTTCAAGATTATTTTCAAACTCTATGGGATGTAATTAGTTCATTTAAAGATATCAAGATAAGCATATAACTCCTTGGGTGTTAGAAAACATGCACATTTTTTGAAACTCCATACTTGTTCCCTATATATGACTCCATTAGCACCTACAATAGAGCAAGAAAACACTAGGATAGAGTTTTGAATCTTGTTTCAATTTTTTCATTATCATGGATCTGTGTTTTTAAGTTTTTATAGGGTCCAAAGACTAGTGATAGTTTGACACCATTCCTACTGCTCATCCTTATTTTCATTGACTATACTATGAAAATCACCATCTATAGGTGACTTGATAGAGAGTTGGAAGAGCCTTTTTGAGGTGTTAGAGCACATAATGGAACCCATTTTAAATTACTTACATGTTGAAGGAAGCTTAAAATATAGGTTTGAAGTAATAGATGGATAAATGAATTTGGAAACCACATCTAATGGTAAGTGACTAAGTTTCAAGACCAAACCCTTAAAAAGGGAAAATAGAGGTCCAGGGGATTTTGGAGATAGAATGAAGCATGGTTTCAAAGACTTTAAATGATTAAAAATGACTTAATATTGTATTCCCCACATATTCTTATCACTTTTAAAGAGATTTAAAACAAATTAAAAAAGGGAAAGTGGTTGTTAGGGGGTCTAAAGTTGCTTGCAAACCACTAAAAACATATAGTAGTGTCTTCAGGTTTTGAAGGTTTTAAGTGAACTTAACACTTTAATATGTTGATGAAGAATAAATACATGGTTTGAATCACCTTAGTGACTTAAAATCAGACTAAATAACATGAATGGAATTAGAAGAGGGATGATATACTATTTATTCAACTCTCATGCACCTATAGTCCATACAAATGACCTCGGAAGATGCACCTATAGCTAGTTAGGGGTAACATTTGTGGAGATGTTCCATTATTATAAACCTAAGAATAATTTGATTTTATTGGAACATTAGGATCAAAACAAGAAGTTATTATATGGATTTTGATACTATAAATAATTTTTATGCTCTTCCATTTGACAATGAGAACCTACAGTTAACTATGTATGAGGTGAGGTTTTAAAGTGTGGGTGCAGTCTAGGTATAAAGGAATGAATCTCACCATGTTTAAATGAATATGTATGCTTATATGAATTTTAAAAACATTTAATTGATTGCCTAACTCCTAAAAATGACCTACATGGGTCAAAAGGGTAGGGATCAAAATCATGATAGGGAAAGACTCAACTTTAATCTCAAGGTGCTTGCAAAGAAGTTAATATATGTTAACATGTTGAGATAGATTATGATCACCTACATGAATATTAGTATGAATTTCATAACCTCCCAAAATGAAAAATAAGCTCAAATAGATTCCTTTAAATCCTAATCAACACCTACAACTGAGAAAATAGTAGTAAATATGGTTTTGAGTCTTAAATGATGATCTAGGCTAAACAAGGTGAACATGAGTCCAAAATAATGCCAAGGAATATAAGAAAGGTCAAGGAGATTTTGGGAGCACTATGTTAAAGGAAAAATTATACAAATCTACCTAAAGGTGTTATGTTGAAGAAGTAAACACGGTCCAAAGGCATATTATTTGAGAGTTTAGGATGTGTACAGTAATATATGAAAGGATTGAGGGATGAATGGAGATTGAGAACTCTCCATAAAATCCATGAATATATTTATATACCATTTATAATGAAAATAATGCAAAGGAAAGGATCTCAAATGAACATGGCATAGTCCACTCTTGAATTTCTTGCACACAGTCTATTTTGTAATCTTGTCTTGAGATTTTGTTGAGGATGGGGGGTCTATACATAAGGTCAGAGGATAAATTTTTTTGGATACCATCCTTACCAATTTAATAATCCTTTCCAATACCTATTTTTTCATGACAAATAGGGTAAGTTCCCTTTAATTTGTCTTAGACAGAGGGCACTTTTCACATACATAAACCCTACATTTTAGAGATTAGGAATGAAAGATGAAACCAAGATTTGGGGAAACCTTGTGAGTTATATGAATCTAGAACACACATATTAAAAAATGAATAAAATTTAAAGGAATTATGGAATTGGATAGGGTATCCCAAACTACCAAATTTGTAGTCAAACCTATAAAACCAACATTAGGCCTAGAGGCCAAATGGAGGGTTACTCTCACTTGAAACCTTTGAAGGGAATTATAATTAATTTGAGAATTTATATGGGATATAATTAGATGTGTTTAATATATTTTTATGTATGGTAACCACCAAAATGTCATTTTGTACTTTGATTCAACTTAGACCTGCTACACAAGGTTTACGCCTAATGCCCAAATGAGATGTTATTTTCACTTCTAGCAGAATATATGATTCCTCACTTATTTTATCATGTTAATAAGGTGGAACTAGGTATATTTAAACCTTAAAATTTTATATAAATCTTCAATAAAGTCAGTTTTGTCATGAGACCAATGTTAGGCATGTAGGAAAGGAGGAAAAGAGCTCGATAGGCCAAGTTCAAATGCTCACATATTCTTAGAAATTTTGAATGGGTGAAAAGGGATTTTAGGGATGTTATAAGGGGTATTTAAGGACATTTTTGCGTAATTTTTTTAAAATTTTTATTTTTGGTTTTTATGAACAAACCTTAAGATTTTAAATAGGCCTAAAACCCTTCTAAACCCTCAATTAAGACCAGTTTGGAGAAATGGAGTTAGATAGCTAATATAATGAGATATTTTGAATATAAGGGTGATTATAACTTATATATGAATCACTAAGTATACATTCCATGATTTTTAGTTATACAGACTTGTATGGATGGGGTGAGAAATAAGATATTTTTGACCATTTTTTTGTGTTTTGTAGGTTCTAGGAGGATTCTAAAGATGAAACCAATTTTGGTATAAATATTAATAATTTTTATAACTAAAATTTAAATTGAATACCTCACAACAACTCCTAAGTGCCTTAATAGGATCTCTCATCTTAGCCAGTCAAAACTGACCTATTGAGCAAGCTAGTGAGAAGGGAGAACAACTTCAAGTGAGCTAAATTTAAAGTGTCCCTAATGCTTATAATACCATGGATTTTATTTAAAAGTTTAATTAAATTATTCCCACATATTTTCATGAGAAAATGATGCCACTTTTGAGGCCAAGTGTGCAGGGTGCATGAAAGAAAAGTTTTCTAGACTATAGATGATGATGGCTCATTTCTAGGTGATTATAGAAGATTAGGAGAGGCATGATTAACACCATTACCCTTATTTACAATAATTAAACCTGGTACTAATAATTTATGAAGAATTAAAACATTGTAAATCATGAAGGCAATTTTTTTGAGCCAATCAAGGAGTTTTCAGACTACTTTGTAAGAGTTTGATGACTTGGATTGACATTTATACTTCTTAGACTTACATGGTTCATCCCATACACTATTATAATGAAAAATTAACTCCTTATATCATATTTAAAAGTTTAATTTTGACTCATGTACTTCTCATTTCTCCTTGTTCTCTCAAGTTCTATAAGAACTATCCATTTTTGCCATTATACTGGATGCTCCACCTGAGTATGGTGAAGCCCTACTCATTTGTATACATTTTGATCAATAAGAATACTAATGTTTACCTCTTCCATGAATTTTATTAGTGTCTTAATTTTCAATGTTTGATTTTTCATAAGTGAAGACTATGGATTCCTTAACATATTATTGCATTATATCATCTATTTGTAGTTAGAAAGCTTCTTCTTGCAAGGCATGTGAAGTGATATAGGAAATGTCAAGGATTGAGTGAGTTAGTATATTCATTAGTGAACTCATAGGCCTATTGTTTATTCCTCCTAAATTTTCACATTCATCCATAAACTCACAATGCAACATTGATATGAGAAGATGAATATTGGAGAAGTTTATGTTTAATTTGTCTCTTGGTTTCAAGTGTAACATGTAGTTGGTTGGAAGTCATCATCCATTTTGGTGTATCACCTCCCTTAGATTAGTTTTAATTTATTTATCTCTCTCCATTTTCACCCCCAAAAGTTAAGTGTAGTTCTAATCTAAATTGGTACATCAAAGGAGCTATCACTATCTAGATATTCACCTCATCCTTAGGCTACCCACAAGCCTAGAGGTGTTTTCATTGTGCCACTTAGATGAGGAGAGATTTTCCATCTCCTCAAAGGGTAAAAATCCAAGTGACAATAATTTTTGGCACTCCCAATGGGACTCTTGATCTAAGAAGTTAAGAGATTGTTGGTGTTGTTTCTCAATAATAAGCCTTTAGAGGCATTTATCAAAGCATCAATGGTGAATTCAAAGATATATCAGCTAGTTAAGTATCCCAAGTTATCCTTTGAAGATTTTTGGTAATGTTTTCCTTTATGTTATTTCTTTAAATAAGGTTTCATGGATAATTTTGGTGTTGATCACTATTTTACACAAGTTGGTGAGACATTTCAAGTTTAAGTCATTCCCTATCGATATGACCAAGTTCTTAACTAGCCTTATCATGAAGTGTAAAATCCTTGTCATGAAGTATATCAGTCCTATAATTAGCCTTCTCCATGTATTGCTCCTAGTCAACCTAGCCACTCCTCAAGTCAGTCCATTTACACCTTTAAGAACACTCTTTTGACCTTTGAGAAGTACATGTTGGAGCTTGATAATTTAAGACAATGTGGTCAAGATATTTCTAGGCATCTTATTTATAAGGTGAGAGATGCATTAGAGTTATTCAAAAGAGAGTGTGTATTTATTGAGAGAGGAAATTGGAAAAGGTTCACAAATGAGATGATTGATGTAAGTGGCATATTTTTTTACTTAGATGATAGGCTAGGAATTTATGAAAGGTAACCTCACCAAAACTATTGGCCTTCATATCCACTTCCCCAAATTTTCTATTAGCCATATTTGATCCCTAATAATGAGACTAATCAAGAATATCAAAGTTATCCTTCTCTAAATCAATTGGAAAAGATATTTGAAAAGATAAATATTGTATTTGAAGCTAATCTTGATAGGTAAATTGAGTTGCCTAGTAGGCATATGTAGAATTCCATGTTGGAAATAAAGGAAGTGGAGTTCAAGTCCTCATTACCCTCTCACATTGTATCTCCACCACCTCAAAAAGAGACTCATAATTACAAAACCCTAAACTAGAACAAGATAGTAGAATCATGGGGAAAGAAAGAGGATAAAATTGTTGAAAAAAGATGTGAAGTTGAGAAGGATCTTAATCCTAACAAACCCTTCCCACCCTTCCTCAAGAAAAGACTTCTAATACTAATATATTAAGCTAGAGTAATATAGTGGAATCAAGGGGGAAGAAAGAGAATAGAAGTTTGTTTGATAAGGAGTGTGGAGTTATGAATGAAGTTGACCCTTTACAAGTTCCTCCCACTATTCCTTAGGAAGATTATTTCATTCCATGATATCCCTCATGTATTCCTTATGCTCATGATGATTCCTATGAACTTCAAGAGAGAATTTTCCAAGAGAACCTAGCCAAGCATATTGAAGAGTTAAAGGCAAAGATGAAATTGCTAAGTCAAGGTGAGATAGAAGGTTTAGATCCAAAAGAAGATATTATGCCTAAACACACCCTATTTACCCTTCCTCAAGAGATCCCTTAAGATAAATAAGATGTGAATGAAATGTTTGGAAATTGAAAGGAATAAAATCAAGTGATTTTAACCCAAGGTCTGCCTCTCCTTCCTCAAGAACTTCCAAAATAACCCCCTACTTTTAATCTCAATGTGATTTTGAGTTTTATGTGCCACCTCCACCAAATAGTTCATCTTGTCCTCACCCCATCACCATTTTATTTGATGGGCCTGTGGTATGGGAACATAAATATGAGTAGTTAGTTGACAAAAAATTAGAATTATTGCTTGAAGAAATTATAACACCTTGGAAACCTCATTGGAATTAGTCATAAGACTTCAAGATGCTTAGTCTTAGAATCAAAAAGAAGGAAATGGAAGATATTGTAGCCCTTGAGAATCAAAGTCATGATGTGATAGTTGAGACACAATTTGAGAGCCCTCAAGAGGTTCAAAGTGTTGAGGAAGAGGTAAGCCTTTATGTTGAATCTTATTGTTTGGTTGATAGTGAAGAATGATTTTCTTGTGTTGAAGAAGAAATCTTGGATGAAGTCCTTTTGGATTATAAGGAAGAGAATTGAGTTTCTCTTGTTATTACCCTTCATGATGCTAATCAAATAGAGGATGAAGACTTTTGGTAGAAGTTTGAACACATTTACAATGAGTTTGAGTCTTTCAAGGGGTCTACTATGTCATTAGAGTTGATTACAAGTGTGGATAGATGAAATTTCCCAACATGTCATATGTGAGCAAGAGAAAAGTCCTAATCAGATTTTGGGGGTTAAGACAAGTTTCCATTTTCCTCAATCTTTTAAAGAAGAGATCATTCCTTTTGAAACCATGACTAAAAAGAAGATGAAAGTTGATCATGGGATAAGGAGTAAGCAGCAATATGAGGTATGTGTCTTAAACCAAGAGGAATAATTTTACATTGGAGACCTATTTGAATATTATATACTTGAAATCATCATAAGTAAGGTGCCAAGAAGTAGGTCTAGTTTAAAAAGTTTTCAATCTAAAGAGCATCATGCTTGGCACCATGACTCACCTCACTAAGAAGGAGATGTAAGAAACTTTCCTTTTGATCCTATAAATGGAGGTATGCTTTCTTGTTAGCTATATATAGTTGTTTGTTTCCTATTTTTCCTAAGTATCTTGAGCACAAGTGTGTGTCTTATTAGTTTGTTTACTTTATGTTGTGTGTGTCATTTGATTTACATGGTTGAGGTATTCATTATTATTCTTATCTTGATGGTCAATGGTCAAAGGTTTCCTTGTTTGTATCAGACTAATGATAATTCCTAATCCTGATGGACTAATAAGGATACTATCCTAGTTAGTATAGCAGGCATATTACCCATATGAGTCACAAATTTATTGACCAAATTTTACTTTTAAGTCAAATTGGGCACCCTAGTAAAAAAATTAAAATTTAGGTGTTTTATGGGTCTAATATAGATGGTAACAAGGTGTTTCATAGGTCATTTGATGTTATACTAGCCTTGGTCCTTCATTATTTTAGCTCTTTTAGTCATTTTGAAGTCAAGAAAGGTGAATTTAATGAGTTGTATGGGTTTATTGAGAAGTATGAAGGTTATAAAATATTGCCATGCCCCATGTGTCCACTATAGTCTTAACCAACTGTCGTAACTCAAAATTGGTAGGTTATTCAAAACAAAAGATAGTTTTCTAGTGAAAGAGAAGAAAATGGCACTTGTATAGATTTATTGGGAAGTGTGCCACATGGAAAAGGATAATAAAATTCCTCTTTATATTACCATTCTTAGTTCCATATTTTAGATGTTCTAAAGGTACTATTTTTGGCTCAAAATAGTTTTATTCCTTTTCACCCTTCTTGGCAAGCAAAAGTGGCCTACAAGTTTGTACTTGGTATAGTTAGCACAAGAGGTTTTAGGTAAAATGATATTGGATATGAATTATACACTAAGTTATCTTCCATTTTTTTTTGTAGAGGAATGGCATCTGAGCTTTACGAACCATTCCTATGAAGTTGACCTTTCATATCTGTCTGCTAATCTATGTACCTTGTAAATTTTACATTAGTTTGAGAATTTGCATACAACTAATATATTGATATTGGTTCTAGAGGATGTTTAATTCCATTTATAATGTTTTACATTCTTATTTTTAATTTTCAAGTTTATTTGATGTGCAAATCATCTCAAATTTGTAGACTGGTATTATGTGTGATGACAGGCCTATTTTCACCTTTTCCAAATTTTCATGCTTTTCATGTGGCTCTAGAGGATTGTGATTAGAACACTCACATGTTTCCATTGTGATTTAAATCTCATGTCATCTTAGTTTCTCTCTCAAAATCAATCTCTATGAAAATGCAATTTTTGAGTGCCATATATTCATGTGATAGAAAAGTGCACTTTTAGATGCCTTTATGGAGGTTTCTCAATGTTGAAAGGGAGGTATTGAATTTTGTTTCAATTATTTTATATTTTTTATGATGTATTTGATAGTATGGAGAGAGGTATACAACTCACAAGAGGTTAAGGTCACAATACCACTACCCATACTCCCCTTCACTACCTACATACTAGTCAAGATGCACATACAAGCATTCCATAATGTTGTCACATAAGAATGAAAATTTCAATAGTGTTTTAAAACTATATGATATGTAAATACTGAATTTTAAGATATAAATATAAGCCTAAAACTCCTTGGGTGTTAGAAAACATGCACTTTGTTTGGAAATCCATACTTGTTGCCTATATATGACTCCATTAACACCTATAGGATAACATGAAAACACTACAATAGAGTTTTGAATATTTTTTCAAGTTTTCATGATCATGGATTTATGTTCTTAAGTATGGATATGGTTTAAATACTATTTAAAGGCTTCCACCATTCCTACTACTCATCCTTATTTTCATTGACTGTACTGTGAAAATCACCATCTACAAGTGGCTTGATAGAGAGTTAGAAGAGCCTTTTTGATGTGTTAAAGCACTTAATGGAAATTATTTTAAGTCCTTAAATTTTTAAGGAATCTTAAATATATTTTTGACGTGATACATGTATAAAACTAAGCTGGCAACCACCACCAATGGTAAATGACTGAGTTTTGAGACCAATCCCCTAAAAAGGGAAAATAAAGGTCTAGGGGTTTTTGGAGATAGCATGAAACAGGAATTAAAAGACTTTCAAAGCTTAAAAATAACTTAATATTTCACTCCACACATAATTTTATCACTTTAAAAGAGATATATGACAAATTAAAAAGGGAAAGTGGTTATTATGAGGTCTAAAGTTGCTTGCAAACCACTGAAACCAAACAATAGTGTCTATAAGTTTTGAAGGTTTTAGGTGACCTTAACATGTTAAGATGTAGAGGAATAATAATTACATGGTTTTAATGGCCTTAGTGACTAAAAATCATAATAATTAACATGAGTCACATTAAAATAGGGATGATATACTATTTTTTAAACTCCCATGCGCCTATAGTTCATACAATTGACCTGAGAAGATGCACCTATAGCCAACCAGGGGTAAGGTTTGTGGAGATGTTCCATTATTATAAAAATAAGAATAATGTGAGTTTATTGGAACATTATGATAAAAATAGGAATTTATTATATGTATTTTTATCCTGTAAACACATTTTATGCTCTTCCATTTGATAATGAGAACCTACAGTCAACTATGTATGATTGTGTTGGTAGTGGGAAATGAGGCGAGGTTTTTAAGTGTGGGTGTGGTCTAAGCATCAAGGAATGAGTCTCACAATTATTAAATGACTACATATCCTTAAATTAATTTTCAAAACATTTCATTGGAGTCCTAATTCCTACGACTAACCTGTAGGAGTCAAAAGGGTAGGGATCACAATAATGATAGGGAAAGACTCAACTTTAATCTCAAGGTGATTGAAAAGAAGTTAATGGAGGTTAACATGTTAAGATATATTATGAACACCTCCATTAATATAAATATGACTTACATAACATCCTTAAAAGTAAAATAATCTCACATATATTCCTTTAAATCCTAATGAACACCTACAACTGAGTAAACAATAGTAAACATGGTTTTGAGTCTTAAATGATGATCTAGCATAAACAAAGTGAACATGAGTACAAACTAATGCCAAGGAATATAAGAGATGTCAAGGAGATTTTGGGAGAACTATTTTCAAGGTCTAGTTATATAAATACACCTAAAGGGGTTATGGTGAAGAAGGAAAGACAATCCAAAGGAATATTGTTTGAGAGTTTAGGATGTGTGCAGTAATATAAGAAAGGATAGAGGGATGAATGGAGATTGGGAACTCTCCATCAGATTCATGACTATATTTATCTACCATTGATAATTAAAATAATTCAAAGTAAAGGAGCTCAAATTAACATATCACAATCCACTTGTGAATTCCCTATACATAGTCTATTTTACAAGCCTGTCTTGAGGTTTTGTTGAGGATGGGGGGTCTATACATAAGGTTAGGGGATAAAATTTTGTTGATATAATTCTTAAAAATTTAATAAAACTTTCAAATAACTATTTTTTCTTAAAAAATAGGGTAATTTCTATATGTTTTGTCTCAGACAAAGAGCATTTCCCCCATACATAAACCCTATATTTTGGAGATTAGGGATGAAAGATGAGACCAAGAGTTGGGGAGACCTTGAAAGGAGTTATATGAAGTTGGAACATGCATATTAAAAAATTAGTAAAATTTTAAATATGGAACACACATATTACAACATGAATAACCTTTCAAGGAAGGATGGAACTAGACAACGTATCCCAAACTACCAAATTTGTAGTCAAACCTATAAGACCAATATTAGGCCTAGAGGCCCAAATGGAGGGTTGATCTCACTTAAAACCTTGGAAAAGAATTATAAATCATTTTATAATTTCTATGGGATATAATTATATGTTTTCAAGTTATTTTTATGCAAGGGAACCACCAAAAATTAATTTTATGCTTTAAGGCAACTCAAACCTGCTACGCAAGGTTCAAGCCTAATGCCCAAATGAGATGTCATTTTCACTTCTAGAATAAGATATAATTATTATAATATTTTATCATGTTATGAGGGTGTAAATAGGTATTTTAAAACCTCAAAATTTTAGATAATTATTAATTAGAGTTAATTTTGGCTTGAGACCAATGTTAAGCATGTAGGAAATGAAGAAAAAAGCTTGATAGGCCAAGTTAAAATATTCACATATTATAGGATGATTTACATGGGTGCCAAGGGATTTTATGGATATTATAAATGGCATTAAAATCCATTTTTTTATTTTTTTCAGTTTGGGTGTCTATTTTTTATGAATGAACCTTAAGAGGTCAAATAGGCCTAAAACCCTCCTAAACCCTAGATCAGGACCAATTTAGAGAAATGGAGTTGGATAGCTAATATAATGAGATATTTTAATTAGGATAATGATTATAAATTGTATATTAATCACAAAATATCCCTCCCATGCTTTATATTTGTACTAATTTGTATGTATGAGGTGAGAAATAGGCTATTTTTAACCATTGTTTTATGTTTTGCAAGTTCTAGGAGGAGTCTAAAGATGAAACCAAAATTGGGAGAAATATTAATATTTTTTTATAACTCCCCATGTACATTTAATTCCTCATAAAAAATCATAAGTTCCTCAATAGGATCTTTCATCTCAGCTAGTCAAAATTTGCCTATTAAACAAGGTAGTGAGAAGGGTGGAAAAATTCAAGTGAGCTAAATTTAAGTTCTCTTTGATTATTGTAAGACCATGGAGAGTATTTATAGGTTTCATTAAATTTGTATCATATATTTTAATGATAAATTTATGCCAATTTTGAGATGAAGTGTGTAGGATGCATGAAGGAAGAGTTTTCTAGACTGCAAATGATGAGAGTTCCTTTCTAGGTGATTCTAGAAGACTAGGCATACAGCCAATGCATATAGAGGAATGAATGAGACCCTTAACATTATTTAAAATTATTGGACCTGATCCTAGATATTTATGAGGCATGAAAACAATGCATGGAGAGGCATCATTAACACTATTACCCTTCTTTCCAATCATTAGACCTCGTCCTAATCAGTTATGAAGCATTCAAACATTGTCAATCATGAAGGCAATTTTTTTGAGCTAGTTTAGGAGTTTTCATGTCACTTTGCACGATTTTGATGACTTGGATTGACATTTTTAATTCTTGTCATTCCATGGTTCATTCCATACCCTTTTAACATGCAAAACTAACTCCTTGGATTAGCTTGACAAGTGTCCTTATGACCCTTGGACTTATCTTTTCTCCTCTCTCTCTCTCTCTCTCTCTCTCAAGTTTTATAAGAACTAGCCATTTTAGACATTGTAATAGATGCTCCACCTAAGTATGTAAAATACCTACACGTTTTTATACCTTTTGATCAATAATACTAATTATGTTTACCTCCTTCTTGACAATTCTTAGTGTGTTCATTTGTAATTTTTGATTTTGCATAAGTGAAGACTATGGATTCCTTATCATGTTATTGCATACTATTATTTATTTTCAATTAGATTTTTTTTTTTTTTTAGGTCATGTGAAGTGTTCTAAGAAATGTCAAGTATTGAGTGAGTTAGTTTATTCATTATTTCCCTCATAACACTCTTGTCTAGTCCTCCTAACTTTGCACATTCATCCATAACCTCACAATGTAACATTGATGTGAGAATGTGAAGATTGGAGATGTTTATGTTCAATTTGTCTCTTGGTTTCAAGTGTAAAATGAAGTTTTTTGGAAATCATAATCTAGTTTGGTTTATCACCTCCCTTAGTTTAGTTTGCTTTCAATTGTCTCTCTCCTTTTTCACCCCCAAAAGTTAAGTGTAGTTGTAATCCAAAGTGGTAAATTAAGGGAGCTATCCCTATCTATATATTTACCTCATCATTAGGCTATCTATAAGCCTAGAGGTGTTTACATTATGCCACTTGGATGAGGAGAGATTTTCCATCTCCTCAAAGGTTGCAAATCCAAGTAACAACACATCCCATGAGTGAGGTCAACTTGTTTAGTGATGAATGCCCCATTTATGGACCAATTATCCCCAAATGGCTTGTTTATGGGAAGATGAAAAATATTACCAATTTATCCCATTATTGGGCCTTAATCCAAACAATACACATTGATTTACATGATGAATTCAAGTCATGAATATTGGATTTGATCAATGATGAGGAAGAGATAAGAATAAATACCATAGTAAGATCAAGTGGCACATAAATAAACACCTTAAAGACCTTAAGAAACACATAATTGGAGACTATTGAGCCACCTAAAGTCACTCAATAACTGGTTAGTGTATAGTTAAATCTATATATGGTAGTATTGGAGAGAGTGACAACCAAGAAAATCGTGATAGGGAATAAGGATTTCACATTTCAGAGAGTTGAACCTTTTATAGGATTAACTCCAATTAGAGGTCAAAAGTGTGGTAACCATACTATCGATGAATAGGATAGAGAGGGACTGGCTAATTCTCATTCAACCCAGCTCAAGGTGGGTCTCAGAGGCATGAAAAAAAAATACAGAACTTGGAAAAGGAAAAGGAGAATCTGTAGACACAAGTTATATTATCAGTACCTAAAGCAATAATAAATATGCTTGAGGCATATTTATTTGACATGTTTGAGTCCTTGAAGTTAATTTAGATGAGGTAGGATGCATTGACCTAGTAGATTGAAATAGACAAAGGACTGGTGGTGTAGTGATAGGATGCAAAGGATAAAATAAGGGAACTTATTAGCATACTGATCAAGGGTAGGATTCCTAGTTTCAAAACCACTAGCCTACTACACTTGAAAGCAATCTTAAGGATATTTTTTGATAACATTCAAAGCTTGAATTCTTGGTTAAAGAGCTTATATACACTCTTGAGGTATGATGAGGAGCTAATAGCTAGAATTAAGCAATTCCTTGGTACCATGCTAAATAATCTTATAAATTCTACCTCCTTCAGCATTATTGATGATGAATAATAAAATCACAGAGTCACTATGGTAATGTAGAAGGTGAAAATTAAAATACAAGACCAATCTAAGAGTGACAATATCCAAGTCATGGGCATGATCTTCACTACTAAAGAGAAGATTTCTGAAGCTAGGAACATTAAGGAAGCCATGCAAATAAATCATAGGGACTTTGATGACTTGGTTGATCAGGAATATGTCTTCCTCTTAAGGATAGATGTGGATTTGGGGCTTGTCAGTGAGCAATATCAGAGAGCTATGGAGATCCTCTTAGAGAAACACAGAAGACCTTTAGCCTGGGGCTCACCAGTTAATTAATATGTCATTTCAAGTAAAGCATTATAATATTTGAACATGGAATATTATTTTGTAAAGGCATATGTTAGTTTTTTAGAAAATTTACATATAGGGCAGTCCATTTTAAAAAGATAAATGTGTTCTATAACTATGGACAACTATCCTTATCTTTATACATAATCTTATGACTGACTAGTATATTACCTAATCTCCTATAAAAGGTAGTGTTTTCATTTCTTAAAGAGAGTTTTAAGCCAAAACTTGTATACTTTGAGAAATTAATATAAGAAAGGAATACTAAAAAGTTTTTCCAAATTTATTTGTATCAATTGTCATATGGTTTTTATCTCAATTGTTTATTCTATGTCCTGAACTTGAATGGTTTTTATGAATTCTAATTGTGCATCTTTGATACAAGGTTGATAATTTATGCTAAAACTATATTAGTTGAATGTTCTTAGACTTTGTTTTATTTTATTTTCTCTATATTATGATGTGTTAATGTTATTTGAATACAACTATAAACCTTTAAGGTAAAGTTAGTTCATACTTGTATTCATTCATGTTTTCCACAAATATTTGCTTAGTATATGGTGTGATTTGAGAATTTGAAACTTTACATTATATATTGGTTAAATTCATGTTTAGTTGAAATTCAAACCTTATCATGGTGTTTAAGGTAAAGATCAGTGATCACATACTTTTTGCGTTACCCTTCCTTTTGCCTATTTTTTGAATCAAATCACTCTAGCTTAGATTTCATTGTAAACATTCACTTAGATCACTCTTTAGTGTATAAATCAAGTCATAACTGACTAATATTAGCATAGATACTTCAAAATTCACAATGACCATGGTGTCTCCCAGCCACTAATCAATATAAATTTGAGTAATAGTTCAATTTGCTCTACCCCTATTTCACCACAAGTAACTAGATTACCAAAACTTGCTATACATGTCATGAATTATCAAAATTATAAAATGAGACGTTTTCTTTAAAAACTAAGAGCACCTGTGATACACATAGAGGAATCAATAGGATGAGTTCCACTGGCACTAGAAAGATTTCCTAAATTTGTTGAATCTTTGTTAGTCTTAGCTTATTTTGACCAAAGTTTAGTATTATCTTTGCACTTTTATGTAATTATTTATATAAAATCATAAATATCATTGATATTTGTGGTTTTTGACCCATATTCATGCTTCCTCTAGACAAAGATAAAAGTTCTTTGAGGTTAGATGCTTAATTCTGGTAAAAATAGCTTAAGATCTGAAAATCCATGGTATTTGAGGTTAGAATAGCTTGTTCTGATCAAAGATTGGTATATATTTCACAAATCTAAATTTATTTGAGATTAGAGTGGTAAATTTAGACCATATCTATGTAATTAGACACATACTTTATCTAACTTAGTTAAAATCTAATGCCTTTTATTGTTTTATACATATATATTTACAAAATTAGCTTAATGTCCAAATATGAGCCCTAATTTTTTATAAAGTTTGGTTTCACACATCATATTTCAAATAGGATCCAAGTAATCAAGCTATAATTGCTGAAAATATAGACCAAATCATACTCTGAAACAAGAGAATCTCTACTTTAGTTGGAAGTCCATAGGAGATCTAGACGAAGCAAAGGTAGTTATAGGTGTTCAAAGTCTTTGCCAACTTTACCACTCAAAGGTATTCCTATGTTTATCCTGCAACAAGGTATGGCTTGGTTGGGAAGTTCTCCTATCAATTTACAAGGTGAAATTCATGACCTTCCTCATAATTTTGAAAATTATTTACCAAATTTTAATCCTAGTGGTATTGTAATAATAGAAGATCATGTTAAATCATTCAAGGCTGCATTGATATTTTTTAATGTAATTCATGATGATGTAACATGTATGTTTTTCCATTTCACATTTAAATGTACTACATATGAGTGGTTCTTAAACCTTCCTAATGATTGCATCATCCCTTGGGATGAGTTTAACAACATCTTATTAATAAATTTGGCAAAATAATCAACCCATGTCCTATACCAACAATTCACCATCCTTAAAAGGGATGCCAATGAACTTATAAGAGATTTAAATGCTAGGATTAAAAATATGTAAAACAAGACCATTGACCCTTACAAACCTAATCATGTATTGGTCTTAGAAATCTATAAAGATTCTCTTAATCCCATGACCTCAGTATTCATAAAGAGGGTTGTAGGTCTAATAAACACACTATTTTTAGCTTATGTTTGGATTATGATCATTAATGATAAAATAAAACCTCAAGGTTAGATGACATAATCTATCCCCAATATCATCCCACATATGCTTACCTTGAATGTCTTTCATAAAAATAACTAGAATGTGCCTACTCTCAAATAGCTCCAAAATTTAAATCAATTACCTATAAGACATGTTTTTCCTAACCAAAATTTGGGTTCCTAAGTCACCCTACTAATAATTAATTTAATGAAACTAATCAAGGATCCCTATAACAAAAAATTGGTACCAATAATAACCAAGTTCATAATTTAGAAACCCCCAAAAGTGAGAATGAGTCCATTCTAAAAATGGTCCAAAAACTGAGCATTGACTTCCTTCAATTGAAAATACAAATTAGTAATATTGGAGAAACTTTTTTAGGAACTTATCATTCCAAAGATACAATATACCCAATAATAGGTTCAATAATGATAGTTTCCACAATAACAAGAATAGTGAACTATCTTTTGAAAAGAAGACTATGGATATTAATCTTATTGATATTACTTTACTTGATTATTATGGAGTCCATTGTAATACTAACCAAGGTGAGATTTATTTCATTGAATTATATAAGGATTTTGAATCATTTCAAGAATATTTGGACACTTTTGAGGTAGTTCCTAACAAAGAAAATGATGTAGGTACCTCAAGATCCAAGCCTACTAACTAGACATTCATGATGTAAATGTTTGATTTCCCCTTCCAAGAAGACAATGAACTTGATGATGTTCCTAAAGAAGTTCATGTCTTCCAATAGTTCTTAAATAAGACATATACTTTAAGGAATAGATAAAAAAGACAACCTTTGACTACGTCTACTCCTTTAAACAACTTTGGTACCCTCCCCAAATACCACTTCAGACAATAATCCAGAGCCTCCAAAGGGAAGTACTTCTAATCCTAGTATTGATGCTTCCAAATCTTCTAATAGGACTAGTTATAATATTGTAGAGGACATGAAGAAAATCAAATCTAATATTACCTTGCATGAACTAACATAAATTATAGAAAAAAGAGCTCTATTTCTAGAATCTTTGTCCAAAAAACCTATCAAGATGACCAAGATTGATAATGCCAATGTAGATATGTATAAAGATAAAATAGAGTCCCCACCCTTCTTACTTATAGTTAGAATATTTGGTCAAAACTTGCATAAATATTTTTTGGATTATTGTGACTTTATAAATACCATGCCTATAGGTGTTTATAAGCAACTTAGTTTGACCTCCATTAATTTTTATAGGGTTGTCACAAAATTAGATAATTCTAGGGTCAAGTTAGTTGGAGAATTGTTAAAAGTCCATATGTAATTGGATTCTAAACCAAGGGTCTAATAATTTATAGATATACAAGTAATTGATATCCCTGTTGCATATGGACTACTTTTGAGTAGAGAATGGACAAAGGATTTAAATGGATATATGTCCACTGATTATTGACACCTATGGTTGCCTTGGAAGGGTGTTTCTATCCAAATTAAAGTTGAAAGAGAGATAAGGATGAAGCATATGATTATTGAGTATAATGCTATCCATGAAAGGGTTAACATAATTAATTCTAACTTAATATATTTCACCCTAGAAACCACCAGGGTGTGTGATCCTAAAGCTTCTAATGCAATGCCTAGGTTATAAAAGTTGCATTTTGATGGGGTTATGTGTAAAGATGTATCTAGAGTAGGCATTGTTTTAACTAACCCTATTGGTAAGAAATATCATGCTTGTTATAGGCTCCACTTTCATTTCACCAACCTTGTATAATATTAATCCCTCATCTTAGTTCTACAATTTACCAAAAAAAATAAGGTCAAATATCTATTAATTTATGGTGACTCAAAACTAGTAGTAAATCAAGTAAGAAGCAAGTATAAGTGCAAATTATCATACCTTAAGAGATATATATTTAGATTCTAGGATCTTGTGGAGTATTTTGATGCCTTTAGTATTATTTATGTCCATAGGGAAAAAATTAAAGCTATTGATGAGCTTTCATTTATTCTAGCTAATCTCATGCCTGACCAATATTCATCAAACTTTAGTATTGAGCTCATACCTTGACCTTCTATCCCAACCAATGTGAACCATCTATAGGTTTTTAGTGATGACCAACAAATCCTAGACTTCATGACTATTTCAAGAGCATTTGAGTCCTAAATCATTGATGAGGCTTATGAAAATGCATTTAGAGAAGGCAAGTTTGATGGCAAAGTCATCTAGTTGACTAACAATAAGATCCCTGAAGGTATTTTTTCCTTGGAGAGGTTGTTTGATCAAGATAAGCTAGCTAAAGTTTTTAAGGTTACCAAAGTAAGTGGAAAATATTACAATTAAATTGATCTTGGACCTCAAGATCAACCTCAGTTGTTAACATTAGAAAATCTTGGACTAACATTGAGAATAAGAGAGCCATGGAGCTATTGATAAAATATAAAGATGTCATCGATCAATATTATGATGACTTGAAGATCTTTGACCCAAGAGTCATCACTCATACTATACCTCTCAAAGAAAATTGTAAACCCTTTATAAAAAAATAAAGGCTTATGAATCCTATCTTAGAGCCCATGATCTTCAAAGAACTCAAAAGATTGTTAGATGATAGGATTGTATTTCCCATTAGGCACTCTACCTAGGCTTCCAATTTGGTACTAGTTAGGAAAAATAATGGTGAAATTAGATTATGTATTGAATTTATAAATATGAACAAATAATATAAAAAAGATAATTATCCTCTTCCCTCTCTTGACCAAATAATATAGATTATTTTAAGTTTAACCATGATGTCTTTTCTTGATGGTTTTTTAGGGTACAACTAGGTGTTAGTAGATAAGGAAGGCATAATGAAGACAACTTTCAAAACTAAGTAGGAAACCTTTGCATACAAGGGGATGAGTTTTGGATTGATAAATGTAGGAGCCACTTTTCAAAGGGCCATATACCATGCCTTCCATGGCCTGATTGGTAAGTGCACCATAATTTACATAGATGATCTAACTATTTTTTCCAATAATAGGAAGACCATTTCATGCATCTATAGCAGATATTTGAAAGGTGTAAAAGGTATGGGATCTCCCTTAACCCTAAAAAGAGAATTTTTTATGTCACTAAAGTTAAAATATTAGGCCATATCACCACTAAAGATCGAATTTCCATAGATCCTAAAAGATTGGAAGTTATATCTAAGATAGAGCCTCCCAATAGTAAAAAAGAATTAAAATCATTTTTTAGAAAAATCAATTTTTTGATAAGGTTTATTTCTAGCTTTATAGATATTTTCAAGCCATTGAATGATATGATAAAAAAGGATGCTAAATTATCATGGAATGAATAATTCAAGAAGGCCTTTAAGGACATCAAAAGTGTAATTAGACAAGCTTTAATCTTAATAAGTTTTAACTTTTTAAAGGATTTTTACCTCTACTCTTTGTCCTCTGATCACACTATTATTGTTGTTTTAACTCATAAAATAGAAGGATCTAACCATCTAGTTTATTTTATGAGTACTAATTTGAAAAATGTTGAGTTAAATTATCCTTTGATTTATAAACAAGCCTTCACATTAGTTAAATCTATCAAGAAATTTAGGCACTACATTCTTAGGAATAAAGTACTTGTTATTCTACCAAAACCAACCACTAAGCTAATACTAGGATAATATGAACTTGGATAATAGAGAGGTAAGTGGATGTCTATTCTCTAATAAAATGACATAGAAATAAAGACTACAAAACTAGTAAGATATTAAGGTATAGTTCAAATGACTGCTAATACCAGCCCTAAGCTAAGTATTATGCAAGTTAATCAACAAAGATTCTAAGCTAATGAATGGTATGACTACATCATTCATTTAATAATTAATGAAACTTGTCCTATATGACTAAACAAGGAGCAAAGGAGAGATACAAGGCTCAATGTAGTTCATTACCTCATAAAAAATGGAGTCCTCTAACATAATAACTTTGAAGGTGTTTACTTGAGATGTGTTTCCAAGGAATAAGCTATTGAGGTAATGAGCACTTTCCATGAAAATATGGGAAGTGGGCATCCATCTAGGAGACAACAACACACAAGATCCTCAAGGATAGCTACTATCATCCCACCATCTTTAGAGATTCTCATAAGCATGTAATAAAATGTCATTCATGTTAGATCTTCAACACTAAGGAGCCAAAGGCAGTAATGCCTTTACAACTAGTCATGATTGATAAAGCCTTTGCTTAATGGGGACTAGAATTTATAGGGGTAACTAACTTTAACTCATCAAAAGTTCACATATATGTCCTGACTATTACACATGGTGGACTAAAGTAATAGACACCAAATAATGTAAAACAAAACAAGTGATCCATTTTTTGGAAGAAAACATATGAACTAGATTTGGGACTCCAGTCTCTTTGGTATGTGATAAAGGGTCAGCATTCATATCCATAAAGATGAAAAAATTAGCATATGATAATAGTATAATTCTCAAGTTCTCATCTAATCATTACCCTCAAGGTAATGGAGTGTCTGAATCAACAAATAATAACTTGATAAAATCCATTAAGAATTTTGTTTTAGACAAACCTAGAACATGACATAAGTTTCTTAAGTAATCCCTTTGGTTAGATAGAGCAAGAGTCAAACAGGCTCTTAAAACATCTCATTTCTTGTTGGTATATGGATAAAAACATATATTCCTCATCACACTCAAGCTACCAACCTACAAGTTTATGTAAGAGTATATGGAGGAGGCTCAAGAGTTTGCAAACTCAAGGGTGATAGACATTATTCAGATGGAAGATGCATGAGAAAAGGCTTTTTACAACTTTAGTAGGCACCAAACTATACTAAAAAGGTGGTTTGACAAGAGATCAAAGTCAAGGTGTTTAGACAAGGATACTTGGTTCTTTGTAATAAAGCATCTAAGCATAAGGGTAAACATGACAAGTTCACACCCTTATGGATTAGCCCCTATCAGATTATAGAAACACTTGGAGATAACACCTTTAAGCTAAATGATCTACAAGGAGTAGAGTTCACACTACCCACCAATGGGCAATATTTCAAGCACTACTTCTCTACTACTCCTCTTAGGGTCTTCATGGAGTAAATCTATAAGATAATTAGAGTTAGTGTAAGTAGGCTAGTTAGTTTCCTTTAGCTCTTTCCTTCATATCCCTTATTTGTGTATAAGTTTCACATTTTTTTCTTCCCCTTTACTTCCTACTTTTCCTATTTCTATTATGTACTTATTTCTTATTGCTTTGTTCCTTGCTTTTAATAAGTCTTTTTAGACAACCATCAACTCAAAATTCCTTAGTTTGTTTGAAAATCCAAGAGTTAAAAAATGTTGGTATGAACCCCATACATGTGTTGACCATAGATTTAAGATAGAATCTTGATGTTATGATTTGAAGAAACTAGTAAGGACCCATGAATAGGCTAACCATCCCATAAGACCTTAAACATTGTCTTGACCTAAACCTGGTTTTAAAAATAATTACACATGAAGATTGA
Source organism: Torreya grandis (assembly GCA_037957365.1). Classification (NCBI taxonomy): domain Eukaryota; kingdom Viridiplantae; phylum Streptophyta; class Pinopsida; order Cupressales; family Taxaceae; genus Torreya; species Torreya grandis. The sequence continues at coordinate 764,394 of JARHVA010003356.1, forward strand.
ATGCTCAATATATTAAGATATAGTCATGCTTACACTTAACAAACATCTTTGCCTAGGACAAAGGTTGAAACCATAGGTGATTATCTAAGGATCAGACACTTGACAAAATCCTTAAACATGGATACCCTAGTTCTCAACCTTTGTTGAGAGCATAAAAGACTCAAAAATACAAAAAATAAGAACTTATTACAAAATCAAAATGTTTTCAAGAAAAGATGATTTTAGTAATCTCTACTGGGGCTATGCACACCTAGCTAGTAGTGGAACAAGGCCATGAGTGGCTCCAAAGGAATATATATTAGGGATATTGATGCATGGCTAGTTGTAAAGTAATGCCCAAGCCTTCCCCAAACTATAATCATGGTTCTTAATGAATATATAAACATGCCCCAAGTTAGTGTTAATGACTAAAGGTATGAAGCTTGGAAGTTATCCCCTAAACCCCATAGAAAATAGTAAGTGGAATCAAATCACACACATTACATGACAATGTCTTGATGTTTGGTCCTAATTTTTCATGTGCAAGGTTTGTTTCAACCATGAATTCATCTTGATGATGGCATTGATCAAGTGGAATGAATGACCTAGTTATTTATCTAAACCATAGTCTCTAAGTTCTAACATATTGCTATGTTTCCATAGAATTCACCATTTGTTGAGGTTAACATAACCCAATTTCTAAAAAATAGGGACCTTTTTGGTTATTTCAAACCCTAGCACTAAAATCTTGATGTTTTGATCTTTTTTGGAGTTTGAATATCATCCACATTTGATGAAATTAGCCCATTTGTTCATGGTTTTATTTTAACCTTGCCTAATGTTGCTAATAATTGACTTTAATGTCTTAAATTGTAGGTTTCATGGAGATATTTTATAGATCATGTTAGGATTCTCATAAATTAACTCTATTCAAGATTTTACTAGCCTTTGGTCTATAAAGTCTCATAGTTGGAATTATGTCCTAAAACCCTCTTTCAGCAAACCCTTGTTTAGACCCTCGATTCAAATTCAAATCTTAGTGGGAACAAATTTTGTGGGAATATTTTATATCAACTTTGGACTCAAACCTAATTTTTATGCTAAAGCTTGGTTGTGTTTTTTAACACAACCAAACTTTAACCTAAAAATCACACTTGGTCCCCACTTATTTAGCCCCTCCCATTCCCTATGTTTTTAATGTGGTCTAATGTTTATGTTTATAGGGTATTTTATCTTGGCATGGTCCCTTTTTTATATTTTTTTCCTAAAGTCTTAATCCTAACGCCCCGTTCATATTTGTTAACATGAACGAGACCTTAGTCTTAAAATTTTAGCCTAAGTTTTTATATTGACCCCCATCCTAACTTAAGCCCCTCACTTATTTATAGATTAATGATGATCCTTGATTCATCACAAGGAAATATTTAATGGAGGGTAAGAAGTTTGAAGAACTCAAATGCCTTGATCCATCAAACAAATCCCATGGGATCACCAGATCTTGATTGATGATTCATACTTAAATAGGATCAAGGATCAAATGACATGTAATCATTGTTAAGGTTAAAGGGCCCTTTTTATTAAAAATAAAAGGATCTAATCAGGTGAAAGTATCTAAATTATCATCAACAGTTTGTGGCTACTCACACAAAAATGATCCAATGAAGTGAACATGATGTTAATAACTCAAAATCTTAAGAAGCCTCATGGAGATGCCACATGGCACCTCGACATTTGAGTTTGATAAAAAAGAGTTAAATACAATAAAATTTAGGCTTAAGCTAAGTTTTATCCTAAGGTTCATTATACTTCTTAATATAATATAACCTTAGGCTAGAACCTTAAGTTACAACCATAATATTTGAATGGAATTATTTCATTAAGATTATAGACTTGGGCTTTCATCTTAGTTTAAATTTTATGATATGGTCCCTAATTAATGTTATCTCCTTTGTGATTGTAAGAACTAATGGTGTGTATCTTCTTAGATCTTTATCAATGGTCTACACTTGATCGAGACCAAATGATCTAATGAAACGTATAAAATCTAAGATCTATGGACCAGAAAGATTCATGAGCTTAAATTTGACATTCTCAAGACCCTCATTTTATGTCTACGAAGCTATCATTGACATCTACAAGACCATAAATTTTAGGCCCATCAAACCTAATTATCTACTAACATAAATTTGATGTTCTCATGACCATTATTTGACATCCACGAGGTCGTCATTGACATCTACGAGACCATCAAATTTAATCTAATCAATTATTTTGCTTAAATATAAGGATATACTCCAAAGTGTTGTTAAAAGATTATGGATTGAATTACAAATCAATAAGACCCCTCAGAGGATGTTCAAACACTTAGGATATTTGAGCTTCAAATACTATAATGGCCTCATGATCTAAATACTTGTAGGCATAGTTTTAATCTAAGTTTATTTCCTAAGGTTCCAATTACATTTATTTGAGTGCAATACACCTTAGGCTAGAGATTTACATTAAATTTTATTTTAATAGGTCCCTATGTCCTAAAATATTTAGCCAAGTTCCCTTTCCGATGCATCCAAAAAACCTAGGTAAAAATACTTTAGCCTAAATTTTATGATGTGTTTATTAAACATGAAATAAACCTTAGCCTAAATTATTTATGCCTAAGTCCCTTCCTACGTCATGACACTAATTAAAATTCTCACCCTTTAAAGGATCAATAGATCTTTCTTCATCATGGAGATCCATCAAATAGATTGAAAAGACCTAATGAATCTAAGGCATTTACCCCATTAGACCAATTGAAAGCATCCACTTAGATTGTGATCAATGGTTTATGCTTGATCACCAGAAGATGATCAAATGAAGTGCAACTATTAAAGACTATTTAATGAAACCATGAAGGATTATGGGATTGACACATGGAAAACACATGTTAAATGCATAGAATGTAAATCCTAGAAGGCCTTAGAAGATTCCAAGTGGCATTACCATGGAACATGACATAAAAAATAATAATGAATTTCAAACCCCATGATCATGATCAATACTATGCATTGATTCATAACCAAGAATATGATGGTGTAAAGGAAAAGTTAGATTTTCAAAATAAAATATCTATTCTCTCAATACATTTATGAAAAGTGTCGTGGAAGTTGTCAAATAGATGCCATATGGATACCATGCAAGCACATAGTGATGAAATCAAATATTTGGTGTGATTAAAAAAGCAAAGGTATAAAGGCATGGGTCTCAATCAAATTTGGGACAAAAATGAGCCTAAATCTAAAATACCATCACCATTAAATCTTTAGAAATCCCTAACATCCATAAAATTGCTAATTCAAACTTAGATTAACCATAGTCAAACCGAAAAGAGTTTAATTTCAATCTAAGAAAGAACAAGCTAAATTAGAGATCACTTGCAATCCATTGGTTAACAATTATCAAGTCTCACAACCATGGATATTTTAGCTAACACCAAAGGGATGATACCAAGTTGTAATTAACCTTAGATAATGATGGAAGAATCTTTAAAGACACGGACATGGATACTATAGCTTTAAACACTGGAAATATGAACTAGTCTAAACTCTTTTGGACCATTAAGGATATGCAAGCCCTTACAAGAGAAGAATATAAAAATGTGACCATCCTACAGAGTTACAATGACCCAGCCACCATATACATGACTATCCTTCGTTATGCTACTACCAAACCTAACATATTACACTGTATCAATTTCCTTACTCTTCTTTTCAAGGATTATAGGATTGGACAAGATTGGATAATTCATGATCACAATTTTAGTAAAATTGCATATATTTATCCCAAGATTTTGAGAGATAATATAAACTATGTATTCCCAAAATAGACTTTCCCACCATTAAAAAGTTGACTAGAGAGCACAATTTAAACACAATCTTGGCCTCATTGCTACTTATCAAGAACCAAGTTATCCAAGACCCCATAGGCAACTTCCCAATTGTTCAATTTAAGGAGGGGATTAAGATAATAATAACCCTTTTGGATAGGTTATCAAGATCCCCATACACCACACATATTTATAAATCCTTTGTGTCTTGTGTTTACTTCATGGTTGAGAAAGGACTCACTCCCCCATTAGGTGAGATGATCAATATCCACTTGAAATCACAATTCATGGCTATCAAAAGAAAAATCAGCAATCATTTTTACATGATATCCTATCTACTTGATTCACCTTTAGCCACCACTAAGATCCCAAACATGAATAATTGGTCACCTAATGGGAGACCTACTATCTCCCATCATTAGTATAAGCTTCATATATTCAAATATAGTCATAACATGCAGTTCATTTATGATTGTGTTTATTTATCTCTATTGAAAGCCATCACATGAATTCCAATGGAAAGAGTCAACCTACTGATTAATAAATATGTGGAATTAATGGGGGATATATGGTTCTACCTATATTGAATAATAATAAGGATATAAGGGACTTTGACACCACCCTATAGATTACCCATCTATGTGCCCACTAAGCTAGTAGAGCAAGAAATTGTGTATTAACTTCTTCATGGTATAGATGGATTTTGCAAGGAGAAAATGAAAGGCCTCCTCCATCCCTATCCTTTGAAAATGAGTATAATTATGTTTAAAATTTGGGAATATGTGAATGTTTTTACCAGATACAGGGATTCATTCAGCCTATAGAAAGATGAATTGAGGTAATGGGACCTTAATGATAGGATCACCAAAAATTTCAAGTCCAAGACCATAACAAAAGCCTATGGACATCAGCTAGGTGTCCATACATCAAGGATTCTACCTTTCTAGAGGTATTATCTAGATTAAAGAGACATAACATTAAGTTGGAGTATAGATTGGCTAGGGGAGATGACAAGCCACCCAATGAAATATGGAAAATAGGGCCCCTATAGTATTACTTATTTCTTGAACCATCCTCAAGTTCCCCTCTATAATATCCATAAATTGGAATGCAACAGTCTCAAGCATAAATTTCATAAGGAACTGGAAAAGAGAAACTAGAATAGAGAGACTTGGTGAAGGAGGATCATCTTTAACTCTATCTAAGAGGCCAAATTCTCCAATAGAGTTCCTAGATATGATTGCATTAGAGTATAATTAGATAGTGGAAGATGCACTTAGGGTGCTTGTTGAGGAGTATGGGTTAGAATATGAAGAGGAATAAACTAAATAACCTCAAACCCAGGTAGAGGAGGTAGAATAAGATAGCAGGAAGGAATTTGCTTTGGACTTAAATCTAATATCACCACCACAAAAAAGGAAAGTTGAGTTGACATTAGTCCTAGTTGGGAAAAAGATACCCAAGTTGAGCTTCACACATCCCATGAGTGAGGTTAAATTATTCAATGATGAATACCCCATTCATAAACCAATTATCCATAAATGGTTTGCTTATGGAAAGATGCAAAAGATTCCCACTTTATCCCATTATTAGGCCTTAAATCAATCAATCCACATTAATGTCCATAATGAAGTCAAGCCATGGATATTGTATTTGATGGAGGAAGAACAGAGAAGAAAAAATACCATAGTAGGATCAGGTGGCACACAAATGGACACCCTGAGGACTTCAAGAAACACATAGGTAGATAATCCTAAGCCATCTAAAGTCACTGAGTCATTGGTTAGTGTATAGTTCAATCTAGAGATGACAGGATTAGAGAGAGTGACAACCAAGAAAACCATGATAGGGAGTGAGAAGTTCACATTCTAGAGAGTTAAACCTTTTTTATGCTTAACTCTAGTTATAGGTTAGAATCATGGTGAATATCATATCGATGAAGAGGACATATAGGAACTAGCTGGTACTCATTCTTCTCAACTCAAGATGGTCTCAGAGGCATGAAACAAAAGATAGAAAACTTAGAAAAGGAAAAGGAGAATCTAGAGACACGGGCTATATTATCAGTCCCTAAGGCAATAATAAGTATGTTTGAGGCATCTTTATTTGACAATTTTGACTCCTTAAAGTCAATGAAGATAAGGTAGGATGTATTGACCCAATAGAGTGAAATAGCTAAAGGATTGGTGGCCTAGTGACAAGATGTAGAGGAGAAAATAAGGGAACTTATCAACATATAGATCAAGGGTAGTATTCTTTGTTTCAAAATCATTAGCCTAGCCCACTTGAATGAAATATTAGGGATAACTGTTGATAATATTAAAAGCTTGAGTGCATGATCAAATAACTTGGATAGACTCCTAAGGGATGATGAAGAGATAATATATAGAATCAAAGCAACTCTTTGGTACCATGCTAGCCAATATTACAATGTCTACTTCCCTAGGTATCATTGATGATAAAGAATACAAGCACAAAGTCACTTTGGTAATTTAGGAGGTGATAAGAAAAATCCAAGGCCAATCTAGGAGTGACAATAATCAGGTCATGGGCATGATCTTTATTACTAAAGATAAGATTGTTGAATCCAAGAGCATCAATGAAAACATGGAAAGAAATGATAGGGACTTTGATGACTTGGTTGATCAGGAAGATGTCTACCTCTTAAGGCTAGATGTGGATTTGGGGCTTGTCAATGAGCAACATCAGAGAGCTATAAAGATCTTTCGAAAGCAACAAAGGAGCCCTTCATCTTGGGACCCACCAGTTAATTAATATTATTTTTGATGTAAAGCATTGTAATATTTAAACATGGAATATTCTTTTTCAAAGGCATATGCTAGTTTTTTAGCATATTTACCTATAGGTTAGTACATTTTAGAAAGTCAAATGTATTCTATAACTATGAAGAAGGATAACTATTGTCATCTTTGTACATGTGTAATATTGTGACTGACTAGTATACTACCTGAATCTCCTATAAAAGGTAGTATTTCAATTTTATAAAGAGAGGGAGATTTGAGCCAAAACATGTATACTTTGAATAATTAATATAAGCAAGAATACTAAAAAGTTTGTCAAGATTTGTTTGTATCAATTGTCATAGGGTTTCTCTCTCAATTGATTATTCTATGTCTTGAACTTGAATGGTTTTGATGAATTCTAAATGAGCATCTTTGATATAGGGTTGATAATTTATGCTAAAGATAGATTTATTGAATGTTTTTAGACTTTGTTTTATTTTATTTGCTCTGCATTAGGATGTGTTAATGTTATTCAAATGTAGAAGTAAACCTTTAAGGCAATGTTAGTTTATACTTGTATTCTTTCATGTTTCACTCAGATATTTACCTAGTATATGGTGTCATTTGATAATTTTATAATTTATATTATATTTTAGTTAAATGCATTTTCAATTGAAATCTAAACCTTGTCATGGTATTTAAGGCAAAGACCAATAATCACATACTTTCTTTCTACCTTACCCTTAATTTTGTCTATTTTTTTAATCAAATCACTCTATTTTAGATCTCATTATAAAAATTCACTTAGATTAGTCTTTATTATAGAACTTAGGTCATAAATAAATAATATTCTCATAGATACTTCAAAATTCACAAGGAACACGGTGGATCCTAACCACCAATCAATATAAATTTATGGAATATTTTAATTTTCTCTACCCCTATTTCACCATAGTTAACTAAATTAAAAAAACCTACTACCCATGCCATGAATTCTTAGAATTATAAAATACGAAGTTTTTTTTTAACACTAAGAAAACCTATGAAACACATAGAGGCATTAACAATAGTCCCTTACAAACTATCTATGTTTTCCTATCTGTTATGCTTGGTCAACCCAATCAACCCTATACACTTTTTTAGCCTCTGTCTACTATGTTAGGTCAACCCTATATAGTTTTTAGGCCTTGTTCCCTATGTTAGATTGACATAGTCAACTTTGTACTATTCCTATCACTTCTTATTTCCTTACTTTCTCATCTCTCTTACTTGTTTTAGTCTTTTTCCATCATGAATTTTTTGTTTGAAGATAACACTAGTTTGAATTCCACAAACATGATGAGTTTTACCAATCCTTATAGGTTGTCCCATACATAGAGTAAGGATCCTCTCTTAGATGAGAGTAATGTTCATATAACCACTCACACAATGAACTATGGGATCCCTCTTCATTCCTTTTCACAACATAATCTTGTCTTCTCTCTTGAAGATGAACTCAACTAAGAGTATACCCCTAAAATTCTCATATTTATCTCCAAATTTCCTCATCATAAAGGAAAATATCCCTCTACCATTTACCACCTCATGATTAGTGGTCAAATTGAAGAGCCTCATTCACCTAGTCCCATATTCTCAAATGGATTCAGGGCTACCACTTTCTTTGATTCTTAGCCTCTTCCCTCGATTATGACCCCTTATCAAAACATGGCCTCTTCTTATTTTACCTCTTATAACTCCATGCCTAGTATCTCCACTAACATGACAAGTTCTACATTTAGTGGGCCTTATATAATATCCACTATCATTAATCATTCTACTAGTTCATTGTTTTCCACCGAAGGTAATTATTATTCTAGTGCTTCTTCTTCTCATCCCTTTATTAGTCCATCTTTCCTTCACAAGAATTTTTTGCCACTAGTGTTTAAAATTCTCATAGTTCCTCTCAAGCTCCTACTAACACCAATAGTGGTTCCCAAGCGACTAATACCAACTCTTATGCTTCAAATAATGCTAAAAATTATGATCAAACCCATCAAATCTTGTTTTAAGCACTCAATAAAATGAATACCTTTTAAGATAATAATTCAAATCAAATGATGAGAATGAAAAATCACCTTCTCCATATTCAAACTCATCCTTAATTAGTGACTTTGGGAATGCATAATCAAAATTTTCCCCCTCCTCTTCAAATATTTTAAAGGGAATCTCATTCCTCAACCTCCTTTGGTCAAGAAAACCATTAAGAATATTCAAAATGAACTTATTAACACTCAAATTGATAATATTGGTATACGAGGTATCACTCCTACCATTTCTTATAATGCATCAACTGATCTTACCCTTCATTTTAAAACATTTGGAAATATTTATATGTATTGGGTCAAATTCAACACCTTTACCACTACCAAGCTCTTAGCCAAAACTCTTAATGAATACTTTAATGAATATTGTTGGTTTGGAATATTTAATGAATACTTTAGTTTAAAATTTCTAAACTAGTGATCTTCTTAAAAACACTTTGGCCCATTTCATAAATTGTAAACAACTTGAAAATGAAACTGCCCAAGATTTTTTTAAAAGGTGGGAAACTTTGTAAAATAAATTTTAACATAACATGGACAATGATAAAAAATTTAATCTCTTCACTAATGCTCTTTTCCCCAAGTTATAATATCAGGTCTACACTCTCTCTCCAGATATTTTAGAAGAGGCTATTGACTAAACCAAACATCAAAATTTCCTAATGCATCAATTTGAGCCACCCCAAACTCATATGGTTCCTTATCTCTTAATCAAGAACATAAAATACAATTCTACCAATAATGGTGTCACTAACTCTTATGACACCATTCACACTATTTAAGATGGTGTTCCTAATCAATATTTGGAATCAACTCCCTCTTCTCAATAATATACCAATACTCATTTATCTTCACCTAGTAACATTAATGTTCATACACCCTTATCCTTAGGTAAATTACTTAAACATTTACCTAGGCTTGTACCATGAGAACTTGATCCCACTCATCTTATGAAATCCTAGTATGAAATCCTGGTGTGCATTATATATCACTTCTTGAGAGAGTAGGTTGCAGATCAATAGGTTAAGATGGAGTATATCAGTACTATAGAGTAGACTATAGATATGTTCATAAAGGCACTACCAAAAAACACATTTGAGTAGTTTTGGGAGAAGTTGGGAGTAATTTATTTTACTTCTTGCCATTGAGTTTTAGCATCAGTTAAGGGAGAGTTAAGTGTTAACTCCAGGTAGGCTCTTTACCATTGATGTCAAAGGGGGAGAATAATAGGTACACATAAAAGTAAAGGTACAAAAATAGGTACATGTTACTATAATAAGGGGGAGTTGCTATATGTTTTTATATGGTAGTATGTGCAGGTTTTAGGGTGTGGCAGTTTCAATTTGAGGTTGCCATCAATGACAAAGGGGGAGATTGTTGGAAATTTTGTCATTGATGTCAAAGGTCTAACATTATTGTTGATAAAGGTCCCATTTAATTTAATGGTGTTTTTAATATTCATATCTTAGCTATTGTGTGTTAATATTTATTTAATATTAATGAATATATTTTTGGTTGCATATAAGTCAAAACAGGGCCCATGGAGAAGTCAAAGAGTCATGGGGTAAAAGATGAAAGAGGAATGGGATGAATTTATCATGAAGAGTCATCTTGAGGAATTACAAGAGTCACAATGTGAATACAAAAGAGGGTATGACACATTTTTCCATGAAGGGACACTTTGAAAAATATGAAAAGTCACTAAGATAAAGACAAAAGAAGAAAGGATGCTTTTGCTTATGAAGGGTCACCATATGAATTTTAAAATACAAGGATATGAAGGGTCATACAATTTTGGCACCATTTTCCATGAGGATTGAAGTGTCACAAAGGGTGAATGCAAAAGGTCATTTGGAAATATATAAATAAAGGCTTGAGAAGCCATTTGTAATATGCAAGTGTGTGCATGGTTTGTATTTGTTTTTGAAGAGAGAAAAG
>JARHVA010003356.1:777500-1010000 GCA_037957365.1 Torreya grandis
CAATCCATGGTCTTTCATGATGTGTTCTATGTGAACATAGGATTACAATAGGGGAAGATTACTATGGTGTTAGTAAATGAAATATAATCCAAATGAAGAATACACTAAGCTAACACTCTAAGCATATCTCAAGGGAGGATCATATTTAACAAAAACAAATGAGAAACATAAGTATAATGCAAAGACAAATAAATCCTTTACCTTATTTAGATGCTCCAAATAGCTTCTTGTAGTGGCTTGCTCTATTTTTGCTCATGAAGTCTATTGAAATGGAGCTTGGCTATCCTTCATTTCTCCTTAGCACCTTGCTTGGATTTAGCTTGGACTTTGGCTCAAGATTTTTTAATTATAACACTAATTTCATGAATATTTCAAATGCATTTGGGCATGATAACTCTGGCTTATCAAAGCTTAAAATTCATGTGGTAAGGCCTCCTATTTATAGATTTTGGAAAATGTCTAGAATCAACCTGAACCGTCCATCTCAAGATTTAGATGTATGGGTAAGGATTAATATAGTTATTTAATTAAAATACATAGATAGGATCATCAATATTTGGCATAGAGGGTAATTTAAGAGGCATGAAAGATATTTGATGAGGCATGGGGTGGCTTGATTCAGATATTTGTGGCATTTATGGCCTAACGATGCCTTCCTAAGAAATAAGGTCACCTAATGATGTAGTTAATATAAATCAATTTAAAAAAATGAATATTCAACAAATATCATGGAAAATTAACTTAATAACTTGATTTGGTTTAATTAGTCTAAAACATGATTAAGCATTATGATGCAAAACCTTGGCATTTTTTTTGACAAACTAATCAAATTAAACAGAATGTTTTGTTATTGGCCCAAAATTTGACTGGATTAGAATTAATATGTGATGTTAGATGAATTAGATCTATTATCACAATTAGGATCTTGCCAACACCAAAAAACAAAGGCACATGTATTGTTTAAGAGATTTGATAAAAAAACAATGCAAAGCACCCAAGTGAAAAAATGGCATTTTGACTCAAAATAATCTAATCAAAGTTAGCTAGCCCATAAATTTCATTGACCCATTTAATGACACTCTAGCCAAAATTAGTACTTTAATATATCAATTTCAAATCATTTAATGTGTTTTAGTGTTTTATGCCAAATTGTGCATTTTTTTAAGAATTGGTCAAAACCCTAGTTAGAGGTTAGAGGTGGCCAAATTTAGGTGTCTAAAGTTTGAACATCAGCCTCACCATTAGTGGCCCTAGTCCTCCTCTCCCCCATGGGTATCTCAAATGTTGGGCCCAAAACATGGGCACCACTATCATCAACATAGGGTAATGTAAGCCCATCATTCCTAACACTCATGCCACTGAATGTGGCTCTGTCCACTAGTTATAATTCCCCATTACCTCTATTCATGTCAAATCTAGTGCATTTATGTCCTAAATAGGACATAAAGTAGCAATATGCACATATGATATGCATACTATATCCATTTATCTCATTGTCCATATCATTGGCACATGGGGCACAACTCATGTTATTTGGTCATGTCTTTGTCTCTATACCCAAGGTGACCTATCATCAACTGCATGGTGTAACCCAATGGATCAATATATGGGAAACCTCTCATAGATCCATGCCATCAATAATATGATTGGTATTACTGATTTGTGTTCTTTAAATAAAACTTCATACATATCATATATGATTTATACCAATATGATAGACCCCAAGTCATATAGCACCCTCTCTGTTATCTCTTAGCTCAAAGGTATCACAAAGAGTGGTACCTTTCCATGTGACTTTTGGCATAACACTCATGCTATCACAAGTCCTATCAAAACTTTCTAGATGTATAGAATATATGTCATATACACATCAAACATGTTCACCCTCTAGCCTGAGTATATCCTATCTAAGCTTGTAGCCCACATAGCTAAAGCTCTCCAATCCTCATTGTTATTAGGTATCCCCATGACCACATGTGTCCCTAGTATGGGAAATCCTAGGATGGCATGTACATCCTCTAGGGTGATGCCTACCTCTATAGTATCCCCCTCCACCTCCCACCTGAAGGTGTTAGTCAATCATTCCTAGTATCCTAGGAACATGACTAATAGATTTGAGTTCAAGTGTATCCTCCACATCTTTGTTATGCCTCCTAGGCCTATAAATATCAATCTTTTTATATCCTCTATCAATAAGTATTCCAATAGATTTGAGAGCCATGATGCATCCACCACCAAAATATTAGATGCCCCTACAATCAGTAAACAACAAAAGATGTATTAGATCCTTCATGTCATGTATAGTCAAAATATATTCTTTTTAAATTTTAATCAAAAACAAGCCTAAATTGCTTTAATTTAGTAATTTTAAATCATATTTCCCTTATTTTTAGCCTACTCAGCCCTTTTATCCCTCATTAAATCATTTTGGGCCCTTCTATCACTCTTTTGGCCTCTTGCATACATTTCCATTCTATTCTAGTTCTTTAGTCAACACTAGTTTGACCAAAATTTCCATATTTTTCACTTTGTTGACTAAAAAAATCTAATTTAACCCTCTTAATTTACTCCCCTTATTACTAAATTATTGTACTAGACTCTTTTTCTTAGATAGGAAATTGTACTATGTCAACAGTTTACAAAATGTACTAGGTCAGCAAATACTTGCTCGGTTGGTAGTATGGATTTTGTCATTTTTAGCCTACTGGGTTGATTGGGTCGACCATGTTGTTTTTTCCTATCGACCCCTTACATTTTGTGAAATAAGTGCCTTTTAGTAGTTATTTCCCCAAACCCTTCAAACCCATTTACCTAATTGGTTTTTCTTATGATTACCACTTGATTTGGTTTTATTTTGACATTTAAAATGCTTAAAAACACAAATTTTGAAATATACACTTAAATCACTAGAGTATTCAAAAAATGACTTAATATTTTTAGTTTCCTACCTATAGTGCACCTGCTACCACCTCTAGGGGTCCTTCTCACCTAGCCTATCATCCCCTCACTATCCTATCTTGTTTTGGTCTCTCAGAGCTCTTTTTCTCTCCTTCACAAGTCAAAAATAACAAGTGACTTTCATTTTACCCTATTTAAAATAACTTTTCACAATATAAATCTTTTAATTAATTTTTTGCAAATTCCTTGTTTTGCCTCTATATTTGTTTTTACTCATCTATTTTTTGAACCATAAAACGTTTTGGAATCATGATGACATAGAGAATATTTTCCACTACCATATGCCTATCTTCTAAAAAAATTGAGTTTTGGCTATTTTTTGCACTAACTTCTACAAGTTTACCTAATATTCTTCACATTGGATGCCTTCACTTCTTTTGTAGTCTACTTATTTATCTATAGCACTAAGGTAAGTAAAGGTATGTGTTTTTAAACTCTATCCTTTCATTTATCTTATTTTTCTACTTACTACATTTTACTTAGTATCAATGTTATGTGTTAACATGTTTTATTTCCCAAATCACCATCCCATGTTGCACTCACATGACATATGATGAGATTAAAGTAGGGCATATGTAGACACATGATATTTTAAACATTTTATCAATTACTAACATTTTATATCTTGTAGGAGCTTATCAAGTCTCAATCTCTCTAAGTGCATGATTTATGGGGTACACCAAGAAAGGGGTGGAGTATAACATTGGTGATCTACATAATTTTCATCCCTTTTTCCACTTGTTATCTACACACTTATCTCTTAAAACCATTAAACCTAAGATTTTTATTATTTGTTATACCCTTTCTAGGTATTTTCTACATTTTATCCTCCTTTTCCTCACCTAAATCCCATTTTATCAGTCGATTATGCTAGGTCAACTAGGTTGACCCTACACAATTTTAGGATATTTTCACTATGGAATTAGGTTAGCCTTTGACCGACCTAGCTCAGGACCTACTGAATGATTCTCCAAAATTGTGCTAGGTTGACCCTATCATCTAGGATTTTTGGAAAGGTCAAGGGTCAAATCTATCTATAAATACAAGTTTATTTCCATCATTTATCAAAGAGAAGTGAAGAAATAAGTAAGAACAAACAAACATCTACTTATTGACCATTCTACTTGAGAAATAAATATTAGGGTTCCATATTTTCTTAGGAGATATGAATATTGTCTTATAGATAAGTCTTTTAGATGCATTGATAGATTACATAGTCTAGAGCTACTTTGTCTTTGTCATCCTTATATATCATAACAACCTCTTACGAAGCACCTTGGCCAAGGGAGAGATTGAGGATTGATAGGTAAATTTATTTCTCCTTTTTAAGAGTAGATAGATATGCATTTATGCTTCTCTTCCATGCATTAAGATTACGTATACATTGATGTGAGTATATGTCTTCTATGCATGTTTATTTTTATTTTCTCTAACCCCAATTTTGTGCCACAAACTTTGGTGAGAATTAGATTATATTTACTTCAATTTTTATTAGTTTTGGTGAATTATCAAAATGAAGGACCCCCTTAGGGTTATTACATGATTGTGTTAGACTGGAGGCTTTGGAACCCTCCTTGACATGGTGTATTATGATAAATAATCCCCTAATTGGGTCTAGTAGATCCCATATTGGTCATGCTTCTGATTAAAAAATGTGTTCCCAATCACAAGTGTAGGTATGATCTATCTTCTTTGAGTTAGGATTGATTTATAGACATGATGCATTATTGATTGAATACACTATCCACCATACCCATCAAAACCTGTGCCCAAATCCTAAGAATGGGACAAGGATCAAACCAAGAGAATAATGTCCTTAGGAATCTGGGTGAGCATAGTTAGGATAATGAAGAAACTCAAATAAATATGCACACTCATGGAAAATATTAATGACTCATAAATTAATTCTTTAATAGTGATGAGGTTAGAGCACAATTTGATCAAAATATGTATGAGAACCATGACCAAATTCTCACTTGTATACACCCTAAATTGGTTATACAACCACACATATCATATCTTTTCATATCCTTTCATAAGAGACTCTAACTATAGAATATGATCTTTGTTCACATTTGGCCATATCCTTTATTTTATTCTTTTTGGTCTTGTTCTATGCATAAGTCACCTTTTTACTAATTCCTAGTCTTCTCAAGCCTTTTAAATAGTCATTCCAACTCAGCTACGTTAAGTTTTCTATCTTCTTTCGAACCCCTAGGTCTTGGGATTATAGGACATGAGTGTTATGGTTATACTACGACACTGACACCACTAGTATCCATTTCCAACACTCTTATCTAGGGCCATTTTGAGTTCTAAGAGTTAGTTTCTTTCACTAGTGAGTCTTACCCCTTTTCTTAGCTTCATTCCTAAAAAATTTCATGTCGACCAATTGAAAATAAATATCCCAAATTCAAAATAAATACCCTCTTATATAAATGACTTCACAAGTCATTTTATATCTAACACTTACTACTTTGGCACATGTAGACAACAAAAACCAATCAATAGTATAGCTCAACAGTCTACATCACATAGACTTACATGCTTGATCACGAAAGGGCTTAGGAAAAATAAATTGTTTTATCTATCATACACATTGATTATGCACATTCCACAAAGGGATAGCTATATTTGATCTAAGACCCTAGCTTTAGGGTTAATGTAGGCAATGATCAGGATAACAAGGGTTCTAAATTATGCGATCATTCTTCCCCTAACCCATTTTTCCCCTTTAATTTTTATTACATTTTTAATTTCATGTGATGGATGATTATAATGTTTTTGAGATTAAAACAAACCTAAAATGATCTCTATTAACATCCAACATCCAAAATTTAGGCTCACACTAACCTGATGAACAAAACCTAGAAATCTCATATCCTCAAGACAACAGTGGTAGAGGTAGACTATAGCACCAATGCCACTCCTATCCACTTTCTATTATCTTATTTAATTACCAAATGAAGGTTTAATCTAGATTTTAGATAGTGTCCTACTCCTGCATCTTAATTTACATCTCCTGAATCATCTATTTCAGTCCATTTTTGGATGAGTTTACTTTTCTTCCTCATGTAATTTATGTGATAAAAATCTGTATTTTGCCATATTAAATTAGATTTTTCCCCTCACTCCAAACCCATTATTATTTAAGGACTAAAAACTAGATTCTAAAAAATAATAAAACATTTGGTGAACCTGAATTACTTTGAACAAATCTAAAACACTATACACCCTCAGGGTTTTTCCTTCATACTTTTTGTAAAAAAAATAATTTCAAAATTCTGATTTTTGTATAATCTTTTTTGCATTTATCCTATTCAAAATTATTTTTAGAATTTAAAATTATTGCATAATTTTCAAAAAATTTAAAACCCTAGATTTCTAAAGTAGGTCCTCAAACCCCAAGCCTTGCAAATTTTAGAAAAACATTTTGGAATTTTTTGTAAATTGTTACTTTGTCAAAATAAATTTCAAAATTTCAATATTAGTAGTTTTCTTGTGAAAAAATTTAAATTTTTAATTTTTGTATAAATTTTTGTGTATTTATGTTATTCAAAATTATTTTTAGAATTTAAAATTATTTGCATAATTTTCAAAAATTCTAAAACCCTGGCCCAAAACCTTATATTTCAAAACTAGGTCCTCAAACCCCAAGTTTTCCTCACAATTTTTAGAAAAATACTTTGGAATTTTTGCAAATTATTTGGATAGTCAAAAGTATTTTAAAAAATATATATGTTCATAGTTATTTTTGCACTTATTTTCTTAATAGTACTTTTCAATATTATCTTTGGTAAAATAAATAAAATGGCCACTAAGGCACTTCTTCCCTCTCATCCCATATATCAATTTCTAAAATTTTCTCATAATAATGACAATGAATGGACAAATTTGCAAAATTACACATTAGCTAAAAATGTGGAAAATGATTTTATTTATAATGAAGATAATTACTATTTTTGTAATGAGTAATATGATGATATACATGATAGTGATAGTGAAGTACAAGTAAATGCATTCTCTTCTCTCAAACCTATCTCTTTTATTCCCTCTTCTAAAGAAAATAATTTTGATAAATGGGAAAGGTACTTTTCACCTCATTCTCCTATGCACAATACACCAAATGAACAAATTAATCATGCACTTCCATGTGAACCTAATATCTCTCTCTTTTGCTACTTTTATGTTCAAATTATAAAAATATAAATGTAATAGAATAAAATTTTCAATGCATAGTCCAAATGATGCATCTCATGCTCTTAACCCTACTTTGTCAAAAACAGTTATAAATGATAACTCTCTTTCTCTTACTTCTCATCAAAATAATGCATTTATTCCATCCATGGATAACATAGATGAACATGATATTCCAATTTCAAATGATACTTTATTGCATATTAGAAAAGAATTAAAGTTTTCTCTTACACGTCTCTCTAGTTACACTTAAAATGATAATGAGTATAATATTGAACATGTAAATGAATATGAAAATGAGACTGATTATGAACAATATTTCAATGATGAAAATACATGTAAAATTGATTATTATTATGCATATAGTGAATAATAATATGCAACTCATGTTTCTAACTCTTCTCTCACTCCTCTCAAACATAATGCAATTCAAAATGTTGTTTCTCTTCTATGCATGATTATATTTCAAATAATGCACATGTTCATGCTAATAGCACATCTTCTAATCAATTATAATGTGATACAATAAAGCATAAAGATACAAATTAATCTCCCAAGCCACCCCTCACTATAGTATAACCCGATTCTCACTCTTCACCTAAGGAGAATAGTAGATCACATCCCTCTAGTAAGGTACAAGTTACCATTACTCCCAAGGTTCAAGTGAGAACACCCCCTCTTTATGATCCAATTACTAAATGTAACATTCCCATGGCTAAAATTAACAATAAAATTCAATGAATAAATGAACCACTTTAAGATGCTAATATACCATCCCATGAGATTATTTCTTTAATGCATGTAGTTAGTGAATTACAACACCAAGTACATCTTCTTACCTTTGAAAACAAGGCTTTTAAGTCTTAGATGGATGTCAATGATTTGCATGGTAACGCTATTCTAAAGACATTTATAAAAGATTTATTTCCTAAGAATTTATATACAACATCATTTCATTAATTTGATAAAACTGGAGATCCATTCATATACCTTCACGCCTTTCAAAAGGATTTGCCATCTCATATGAGTCCTTTGATTCTACTAAGTTTAGTCTAGTAGACATTAGTGGGGGAATCACAAAATTGGTTCTTTCATCTCCTCCTTGTTGGGTCCTTGCACACATATGATGACATAGAGGAGGAATTTCTCAGAGATTACATAGTAAACACAGGCCCTCATGTTACATATGAAAAAATTACAACTTTACATCAGAATAATTCAGAGCCAGCTAGTGATTGTATCTTGTAATTCAAGAATCACATGTTAACAATGATATAAAAACTAGTAGATTTAGATATTCAACATATTTTTATTAAAGGGCTTTTCCAAAATCTCCTTGATCATCTACTATATTCGACAAAGTCCTCTTTCAATAACTTATGCTATACATTTCTATCTTTGGAAAGGAAATTAGGATTGATTGAGGCAAATTCAATTCATTGAATTACTTTAGAATTCACAATAGTACCTACATCTACAACTCCTAGAATACAACATCTACCATGTCCTAAAGAATATAGGATACCACAACCAGACAAGCAACTAATTAAGAATAAAGAGATAGTCTCTAGAGTACAACTTGTAGTGTGCACTATATAAAACAACATCAAAGCACCACTATAGTTTGATTCAAAATTGGATAGCCCATGTGTCATATTATCAATACTATTATATATGAGGTTAATCACATTGCCTTATACTCATTAATGAGATCGATGTATCCTATAGAAATAGACACATCACCCTTTTTGCAACTATCATCATATCTATGGACATAGAGATAATGATTGTTATGGACTCAGGGATTGCATTAATAGATGTGTTGATAATGGCATCATAAAATTCACATAGGGGGCACTGAGATCTCCTTCACCATGGAACTATAGACCTTACTCATCCATGAATGAGTCATCCTAGGACATTCCTTCATAGGAATCATCAATCACTCATCATGAGAGTAATGCAGGTTCTAAGACATAGCCTCATAGGAGATCTCCTATTCCACCTATTCAAAAGGTTTGAAAACTAGTACAATGAGAGTAGCCTACATATAGAACTATAGTTCAAGGAGTATATAGTGTAGTTCCATACACATATATAATAGAGTCATAGGCACCACAATAGAGTACTACTCATGAGAAATATTCACTACAACCATATTTTGTAGGTCCTATCTCACATAGTAATATGCTATAGCTAAGATGAAATGAACCCACATCACATAATACTAATCACAATAAATATTCACTATGGCCAAATTCTATGGGTCTTATCTCATTCAAAAATCTTCTGTGAATGAGATTAAAAGAGACTACATCATAGTTTTTAGTTCTAGCTCGATCTATGGCTCAGTCATACACATCAAAATAGAGGCCATAGAGTATATGATTATGGATAGATGAGCCTTCTTCATAACAAATAGTTCCCATTACACATCTATTCAATTTGCATTTTGAAGAGTCTCCATGCACAACTATAGTTAGTATATAGAAGATAGTATCAGATACAAATCATATTCCTATATAGCATGAGCAGTATGGGCACTTGTTCAGTTGGCTAATAGGGTTTATATAGTGATAAAATAGAAAGTGATATTACACACATTTATACCAACATTATTTCATAGCTTTACTTTGTATTCCAATGATGGAGTCAAATGTCTAGATAGCCCTTGTATTCTTGAGCCACTCTCAGGGAAGTAATACACACAATGTGTTATCTTACATACCCACATACTAACAATTAACATTCCTAACTCCCAATAAATATCCATAGCCAAAAATTAGTTTATCAAAAATATATATCTTACCAAATCCTATTTTAACAACATTAAACCAACTCAACCCATCTAAACAATTTACCAATCTCAAAATAGCTCAATTTATCCCAACAATTTCCCAATTACAAAACGAACAGTTTTTTTTCTCACATATAATTACAAACCAAATAACATTACTTACATATAAATTGAAATACAAACCGTCACACTTATCAAAATAATCAAATCACATATCTCAAGTACCATTTTACCAAACATATGTAGCCTTAACATCAATACCAAATTGAATACTTCTACAACAAACATATGAAATGAATAAAACAATATATTTCAAATCCCATAACATAGTACGCATGAGCCAAAATCAAACCAACATCCATACATACACACACACACACACACACACACACACACACACACACACACACACACACAACCAAGCTTTAAAATAACATATACATTGTATTAAGTACAATCAATCATGAATGGGCATCATTCCCTCACTCTTAGTCTCACTCTCTCCTCTAGTACTAATCCCATAGTCTAGCCTAGCACTCAATGACCTCGTACCTCTTCGAACTCTCAAATAGCTCTTATGATGACTATCTCACTCCAACAACTGACCGTGCTCCTTGTGAAAGTCTACATGCCACCTATGAAGATCCATGTACTCACCATAATCCATATATTCATTGATTCAAAAATAGGCGGAGTCATCTTATGCCTATCTAACTCAGCCCTCATCTCATCTCTCTCTCCCCCTCTACTCTAACTTATGAAATTATAGCTATATCATCCCTATCAAAAAAATGAACATAAACACCAATTGTACCTATCACTCACTCTATCAACCCCTCTTCTACCACATCGTTAGGAACATGTTGTGTCATATTTTAGAGTGTCAACTCAATGATGGTCTCCTATAACCCATCATCTCCACCTCCTCCCCCAATAGGTGCTTCATCTTGAGCACCTCCCACTCCATCTTCACGTAAAAGAACAAACATTATGTTAGCCATATGCTTTCAAAACAAGCTAAAATAAGAACACAATTATACATAATTCACATATATTCAATGTTTACCTCCCATCATCTAGATCAGCATAGGATCCTCATACTCAAGGGTATCCCCTCCACCAATAAAATATAATGGATCCCATCAATGCCTTATCCACCATGTGGTATATGCCTCTATGCATGCAACATCATCTACATCAGGAATATCTATAGCCACTTCTTGTGCATCTAAAGGTAATGATGCTAACTCATCCTCTATAGGTCTCCCATGAGCTCCTACCCTTGTTGGTACCTGTGCACTCCTCACCCACACCCATGTTGTAGGGGGTATATCTTATGGTACACAAAACTATTTAGTCATGTGTTTATATTGAAATCACTCATACATTCTAACCTAGTGGTTAGGTAACCAACAACTAACCCTCATATACCAAAACTACACTCCATCCTCAGGTCACCTAAGGAATCCTCTATAGGTCCTCCATATGTTATCCTAAGCCACTAGTATATCTAACACTCATCTATCCCAAGAGACTAGATAGCCAATATACTCATCCACCACTCTTAAAATAGTTGTGGAGGTGCCCACCTCTCCCTCGATAATCCCATCAACCACACAAACACTATGCTCTCATAAGCCCAATAATGCAATAAAGAAGCCACACTCACACCATTATTGAATGCCTCTTGAGTAAACCTATAAAGATACCTATATAAGTGGGAAAGCATAGTCCTATCCCATGAAAACATAGTGACATACACCTATACACTGTGCATGATCATATGCATCTTATATGCAATCAACACCCCACTCCCATCCATAATAATAAATGAATCCAACAACATGGCCAACCACTTTTGTAAATATGAAATTCTCAACTACATAATAACTAGCAATAATACATATCTATCAATACCTCTATTATGTATGCCTAAAGGCACACTAGCAAAGTATAAGGATACATGATCAATAACATACACACTTATGTTAGCCTATAATGTCACCCACCATCCACTAATTGGTAAATGTAAAATATGGTACATGTCCTCCAGAGTAATCATAATCTCTCTAGTATGAATCCAAAAAGTACAAGTTTCTACATATGACCCAACCCTACCCTATCCATTATAACTCTCTCATCAACTGACAAAGCTAAAAATCTCAAGGTCTCCATCACCTAGCCTCTATGGAACACCCTCATCCATACCTCACCCTAAAAAAACACTATCAAGTAGCATATATATCAGTCAACCCTACTAAGGAAAATAGCTAAGCTACATAACAATAATAAACAACTTAGAAACTCAAAAAACTAGCCCTAATGGACAACAACACTACAAAAAGACACTAAAACTATGCAATAGTGTTAGAACCTAGACAATAGCACTAAATACTATATAGGAGTGATAACTCTTGGACAAGAGCATTGGAACTAGTAGAAATTTCCTAAAACACTTCAAAATAGATCAAAAACATCAAAAATAGGCTTCCAAATAAGTAAAAATCATGCATTTTAGCTACTTACAAGGGTAATCTCCCCACCAGCCTTAATCTAGGCTACCAACTACTCAAATCAAGTCATGATAGGTTCTCATCTCCTACTATCAGAGCTCCAAATCTCAACCTAGTCAATGCATAAATGAATCGATAATCAATCCAATTCTCCTATATCAAATAACTTTCTTAGTCAAAGCAAAATACCATTTTTATTATAACTTCAACCTTGTAGCTCCATTTTACAAACCATTTATTTCCATAGAATCATAAAAATGATATCTTATATGTATATGAGCCTTGATCTCTTACTACATCATCTACCTACTATGACACACATATATCTATATCTCTTTTATTCTCAGACATACAATCTAGTCCTAATAAATTAAAGACTCATTCAACTATCAAATAATTTAGCCTAACCAATCAACGACTCATTTAACATTCAAAACAACTAAATTTAATCAATCAAACAACTTTTAAATCAATTCAAACTATACCAATCTCACGTATATCATTACACCACTAGTCATCACTTTTGGTTCAACTTCCTCTATCATTGATCTCATCCCTCTCCCCAAAAGGGGGAATCATTCCCACTATTCCTATTCCTACACTTATCTAGCATACCTATACACTCTCATATATGGATACACCATGGTTATTACACCTCTAGTAATCAAAGTATTATATTTAACTCAAATTGGTCAAGATGTATAGTGATTTAGACTACATGGGTCATTCAACATTATTCAAGACATTTAGAGGGACATACCTTTAGTTTATATATATATATATATATATATATATATATATATAGATTAGTCAAATATATATTGGTTCATATTATATGGATTCATAGTGACCTTGATATAGATTCAAACTTAGATACTAGATTTGGGGGCATGTACATACTAAATGTCTCAACCATATAGCTTCATAGAACATGACATAGTTATAGGACTAGATAACAACTTATAGGCATAGTGCAGAGCACAATGTTTTGATCTCTAGTTTTTCACATGAGACATAACATGATAGATCATTTCACATGTGGTTATATATATTTATAGACTATACATATGCATCACTCACATACCAGATCTAGGGGCATAGCATATATGTTCATGTTCTTCACCATCCCGGATTATATGAATTGAAATGGCAAGACATGCCATTTTCTTATTACACACTTACTAGAGTTTCAAATTACACCCAGTTATACCTAGGTTGTCACTAGGTTAAACTATATGATCATTTGTAATGGTTGGTCCATAACATTACCCAGACCTAGACTATATGAGTTTATATGAGATAGAAGATAGACATTGGTTTTGAGCCCTTGAGCAGTTCTTAATTCTAATTTAGATTATTTAGAGTGGGGATATGATAGACTTTACTCTTCATAGTATATATATTCAATGCACACATTCTAGATTACATTATTTTATGTGGGATAGAGGATAAACATTAGTTTTGGGCCTCCAAGCATTTTTAATTCTAATCAAATTTAGCATAAGGGGAAACCATTGCCTTCCTTCTCCATGTTATACAAATTCCACTTCTAGACTTAGTATAATATGCATCCATTTCAAGGATTCCTTCT
The DNA here is from genome assembly GCA_037957365.1 of Torreya grandis. Taxonomy (NCBI): domain Eukaryota; kingdom Viridiplantae; phylum Streptophyta; class Pinopsida; order Cupressales; family Taxaceae; genus Torreya; species Torreya grandis. The sequence continues at coordinate 791,557 of JARHVA010003356.1, forward strand.
TTATCTAGGCACTATTTAGCTCTCCATCCACTTCCCTGGCTAGGAAGTGAGTTGGACCCTTTTTTAGCACACTTGTCTCCACACAAGTAGGTTTAGGTACACATCTTCTTTTCCTTCTATTTCTATAGTACTTCATTTCATTAAATCACTAAAATAACATGGGGTAAAATGTATACACCCTAAATTCATCAAGCAACCACACATATCATGTCTTTTCATAGTCCTTTTATAGGAGATTCTGATTGGAGAATATGAAATTTATTCACATTTGGCCATGTCCTTTATTTTATTTATTTTGATCTTGTTCTATGCATAAGTCACCTTTTTTCCTATTCTTGGTCTTCATGAGCCTTTCAAATAGTCATTCTACCTCAACTAGGTCAAGGCTTCTATCCTCTTTCCATCACCCTAGTTCCCAATAATGTAGGATAGGAGCATTGGGGTTGGACTATAGTGTCAGTGCCACTAGTTTCCATTTCCAACTTTCTTGTCTAAGGCCATTTTAAGTTTTAATAGTCAATTTTATCTTACCCCTTTTCTTAGCTTTATCCTTAAGTTTTCTCATGTTGGCTAAATGTAAATAAATCTCCCATATTTGAAATAAAGAGTTTCCTATATAAAGGACTTCACAAGGCATTTTATATATAGCACTTACTACTTTGGCACATTTAGACATAATAAAAATCAGTCAATAGTATAACCCAACATTGTAGACTTGTATGCTTGATCAAGGAATGGCCTAGATGAAAGTCATTCTTACATTTGTCATGCACATTGATTATGCATGTTCTCTAAGGGATAACTACAGTTGATATGAGACCCTATATTGAGGGTTAATGTAGGTAGCGATCAGGACACTGGGGTTCTAGATAATGTGGTCATTCTTCCTCTAACTTGGTTTTTTCCCCTTTTGCTTTTGATTGCATTTATTTTTTGTATGTGTGTAGATAAATACAGAGTTTTAGAGATTAAAACAGACCTATAATGAGATTTATTAACTTTTAACCTCTAAAATTTGGTACACAAGCTCACACTAACCTAGAAAACAAAACCCAAAAATTTCAAATCCTCAAGACAAAAATGGTAGAGGTGGACTATAACAATAGTACTACTCCTATCCACTTTTGGTGCTCCTATCCAATCATTGAATAAAGACCAAATCTAGATTCCAAATAGTGTCACAGTCCTGGATCTTAATTTATACCTCTTGAATCATCCATTTTAGTCCATTTTTAAATGAATTTACTTTTCTTCCTCATTAAAATTATGTGATAAAAATCTATATTTTTCCATATTAAATTATATTTTCCCCTCACTCTAGACCCCTTATTATTCAAGGACTAAACACTACATTACCAAAAATAATAAACCATCACCAAATTCATTATAATGTGGGGGGTGGGGGGGGGGGGGGGGGGGGGGGCGGGGGGAACTATCCCTAAATTCAATCCCAATCTCCTAAAACACCTCATCCATCCAGTTTATAGACCTAACACTCCACCTCACCTAAATAACACTAGCAAAGAATAGGGGGAACTCAAACTTGTAGACCATGAATAATAATTGGAAGAAGAAGAAGAACACCCTTAGAAAAATCACATTGAGTTTGATAAAAAGAGGTCCATCTTAGAGGATTTCCTATATAAATTGATTGAATAGATTAATTCCATTACATTCCAGTTCTATGCTAAAAACCAAAGGCCCACATCACCAAGATGAACCACCAAAAATACTAAACCTATTCCATTAAGGCTAAGAATAAAATGTTGGCCAAATTTTGGATACCATAGATGAGGTTCATAAAAAAACTTAAATTTTCATGTTTTATAACCTTTTTCACATCCCTTACATGCCTTTTTAGGTCTTCAAATGGTCTTTCTAAGGTCTTATTATCATATTTTAAGGTTGTTTTGACAAGTTTAAGGTAATAAATTACGTTTGTCTTGTAATAGTATATTGATAAAGTGAGTTGAAAGTGTGGATTAAATTGATGTCAAAGGTTATTAAGTGTCTTTAAAATTAATCTCATTCTTTGATTGCATTCCATGAACACTTTATACTTGTTTTGATAAATTAATGTTGTTTTGTAAAATTTAAGGTATGTGTCATGCTAGAGAAACGAGTATATGTCCAAGTCTATTGCATGTCAAATATGACAAAGATAAAATATATGTATAAATATAATTATCGAATCTTGTTAAGGAGTTATCTAAATTTACATATGTCAATAATGTTAGACCATGTAAGTTGTATAGGTTCCATGTCTAAAAGAGAGAGAATCACTCTTAAATAGAAAATCACATGTACTTGTATAGACTTGGAGGATCCATCTTAAGGTAAAAACATATTAAAATTATATATTTACATTCCTTAAGTAATCTACATGAATATAAATCTATTATAATTCCTGAGGTTCAAAATTTTGCATCAAAACCTCCATTAGCTTCTTGGCAGACTAACAATGATCAAGTTCATGTACTTGGTATAAATAAAGGATAGAGAGTGGTGACTCAAGATTATGTGTAGATTAAGGGGGTATAATGTATTTTATATTTGTTTCATTGGTTTTCATATTTATTCCCCTTCCTTTATGAACAATTGTTAATCTCATTAGGTGATCTTAAACCATGCATAAATCTAATAAGATTAGTTTTACTCAAGTTTCATGTAATTTGGAGCTCATTAGATCATGATGAGAATTTTGGAAGGTATATATGGGTATTCAAAAACATATCACATATTTACCCATTTGTTTCACATGTGTGAATAACTAGGTATTAAGAATAACTTCCATGTGAGAGTTACAAGTTTGCACTTGAGGTTTTGAAGTTTCTATAGGGTGAAACACATACAAGTGGTTGTCAGATGTTCTCCAAAACACCTAATATTCCATCCATCATATCACATTATAAAAAATTAATATATTTATAACCTATAGGACCCAAACCCTTCATAAACTCATTAAATTCTCTTGTTATAGGACTCAAAGTGTAGGGTTATGACCTCATGAGAAGTCTATATAGATAAGGTGTTTAAAATCAAGTTTTAACACAATAATAAACTTTTCTAAAGCTTTCAAACATTTCCAAGTCTGAGTGAAGGAGCCAATGGTGGTAAATATCAAGATAGTCATCATGGAGTGATTAAATCATGATAGTTTAGACCTACAACTCTACAAACTATAAGCCTCATTTTCATATGAAATGTAATGAATATTACATGAGAAGATGGGGCTCATCAGGTAACACATATCAAAAAATACATGAATAAAATGGATACCCATTTTGACACTAAATGGTTATGACTAACTCAAAAAATCCTTTTCTAAGATCCCAACATACAATGAACTCTAACTGGCATCTACATGTTAGTCTAGGCCTTTGTGAAGAAGATGTGGACTCTATGGTTGTTGAGAGATGCCCAAGGGTATGATAAAGGGTCAAGATAAGAATAATAATCATGAAAAAATAACTCCATGATATAAATTTTCTAATGAATAAGGTTATTGGAGATAATGAAATGATCAATAGACATAATTAGATCTAAAATGCCTAAATGATAACATACATGCCTGCTTGAGAATTCAAGTTAGTTTTCAAGCTTCAAAGAGAAGATGCAATATTTGTATGGGAGTTGGGTTTAGATGGATAAAAAAGTGTATATAATCACTATATACTAATTAAGATCTTGAATATATCAAATTGTAATATAAATAAAACCTATCTTCAACTTTTAGCGATATAGTCTTATTCACCTATAGGTATAATGGTCAAATCTGAGCAACTTGAGGAATTGAAGGAATATAAAGAGAATGTGAGAATTTCATGGGGATGAAATTGGAAATATTCAAAAATTAATTAGTGAAAAAAGTAAATTTGAAATATTTTAGGACTATATGATCCTTAATTTAGGCTTAATAGGCCTAAGTGAACACTCAAAAACCTACACAGGCCTATGTATAAGAATGATATAATTTTGCATGTTGTGAAGAGAGTTTGAATATTTAATGATTTAGGTAGATGAAAAAAAAATTTAAGGTGATTTCATGTGATTTAACTCACTGGAAAAGATAGGAAATGGTTCAAATATAGACATTACGGTCAATTGCTCTAGTATGCTCATAAACACTAATATGAGCTAATGGATGTTATAGAGGGTCTAAGAAAGGGGAGTGGGAAATAATACCATTGGTATAGAAAAATATATATGATACAAACCTCCCTAAAATATTATAGGTCAAAACCAAACTCTAAATTGACATTTTCAAGACAAACTCTCTCTCTCAAGTTCACCAATCATAGTCTACCTACCCCAAGAAGCACTTTCCTAATCTTATAACTATAAAAATAATTTTCATGGGAGCATACACTCATTGGTGATGTTATATAACCTTGTCTAATTGAAATTTTTTCCATTATCTCATTTTTTAAGTCCCTAAGCTTTATGAATCATCATTAATATGATAAGCATGTTTCAAGTTACCAAGAGGATTGAAAATGACCTAATGAGAGAGGTAGTGTTTATTAACACTCAAAATGCTTTGAATTTACCTTGAAATCATTTAAACCTCATTACTCCCTCCAATAATATACTTACAATGATATTTTATTGTACTTGCTCTTATATAATTGTATTAAATGTTGTGTTTTTGTTAGGTTTTAGGCTCAAAATAGGGTGTTTGATCTCCTAGATAAATGTAAAATATTTGATATGTGTCTTGGGGTGCTTTATACCTCATAACATCTAAAAAAATCATACATTTGACCCTAGAAGTTCTTCTACAGGTTTGAGTTTTGAAGTTAGTATGAGAATGATTGTGAATGACTAGGGTTTTTGGCCATTCCTTGATTCACCCACCTACAAAAAGTTATAGACCCTTAGATTTGACATGGATCATGCTTTGGGGTCCTAAAAGTAAATCAAACACTTATTTGGAGTTTCACATGTTTGTTATTTTTATGGAGCAAAATCTTAATTTCTAAGCCTATAGACCTAATTAAGGCCTAATTGGAGAGAGAAACGAGGTGAATAGGCATAATTTTACTCAATTTTTTGTCATTAAATTTGGTAAAAAGTTGTAATATAATACTAGGTATGAAAATACATTCTTATTTTTTCATACATTGTCTTACAAAAGGAGCTTTGTTTGTTTTGACGACTATAAGGAAATGAAGGCATGTGAGAGGTTTGGGTATGAAATAGAGTGCTATAAAGTATTTGAGGAAATAATATGGGTTGATAAAATTTAATAAGGCAATGATAATTTATTCATTAATAAAAAATTTAGTCATTAAATTTAAAACCAAATTTGAAGCATTTGAGCCCAAAGAGAGCTAGTGAAGATTGCATATTTTTTAGGACAAAAAGAGAATTTTGAAAATTTATAGGAGAACTATGTATAAACCTTTAAATCATGACACATTTAATTTAAAAATATTTTAATTATCCTTTTAGATAGATGTATTCTCAAAAGGGAGGAGTTCTATTCAAGAACTCAAAATTGCCTAAGTAACCTCATATGCCAATTTCATGAAGGACATCATTGAGAAAGTGTACACATGTTAATGAGAACCTTAAGGAATATTTTATTGATAAATTTATTTTATTGAAACTACATCTATGATGGATGACACTTTTCCATTATATTCTATGCATCTTCTCTTTCTACTTCATTTTTTCCTATATATGTAGCCTTATATGGCTTTGTAAAGGATCCTCACATTAGTTATGGTGAATCCCTACCAAAATTAAGTTTTGTAATTAAATATTGGAATAAATTTGATATATATATATATATATATATATATATATACATATATATATATATTACATATTCATATTTAAAATAATTATCTTTAATGGGTTATATTGATTAATTCTTAGTGATAGTATATATGCTTCCTTGCATTTGTCCTTCTTGTTCATGCCTCTATGTAAGTTTCCCTTATTTCACAAGTCATAATCATTGTTATACCTAGTTTTATTAGTTATATAGATTTTAATACATTATTTTTTGATGTTATAACCTCTTTTTTTATCATCCTAATCTCTTTTAACCTTCATAACCTTCATATTGAATAACTAGTGTGATAGGACTATTTTAGAATAGCATAATCAGATCGTAAATTAGTATTTCATAGTGCATTCTTATCAAGTTGAGGAACTCATGTTTGTTGAATCACCTCTAATTTATTTATTATTTTTATTCTTAATATTTCCATTTTCTAAGCCAATCAATTATTATATTTTTTATTGTAGGTGTTGTACTTGGTAGCTAGCCCAAAATCTATAGGTTTGATCCCCTTTAAAGGTCACCCATAACCTAGTATCGATACTATTACATAGCTCAGGTTGAGAGGAATTGAATCAACCTCTCAAGGGTTAAGATTTGAGCTATGATATTTTTTGAATGCCTAGTTAGACCCAAAGACAAATAATTTTTCTAAGATTCATGTTACTCTTGGTAAAAGTGCAACTGTAACAACCTTGTTTATGTAACATTTAGTAACTCCAAAAAGTTTTAAACTCTCAGTTGTTGACTCACGAGGAAATTTTCATTGTAAATTTGACTACAATATCAAAATTTAAATGTATTCCATTTTAATTTATTAAATTACCTTTATACTCATACAAAATGAAGAGGTTTCCTCATACTCTCCCCTATACCAATTCACATAGAAGAAAGATCTTTATTCCCTTTTATCCACGTTCTCATAAGGTTAATAGAATGGATATAAATCTAACCTTTGTTAATTTAAATTTTGATTATAATTTATAACTTTAAAAATATGATGGCATACCAATGGTTGCCCTCAAGATGCCCCTAATTTTATTGGAGAAACTAATCTTACTCCCATTGAGCATATTAGCGACATGGGAAACATTTATAACATCCATAACATTATAAAATATAATGTGGAAATTAGGTTATTGGAAATAAATTTTAAAGGAAAGTATTTGGAGTGTTATATAACCTTATCCCCTAATTCCATTAACTAATGGGTTTAATTAGGATAAAAATTGAGAAAAAGATTTAAAGATAAGAGTGACCATTTGTCCTTGGATGAGTAATTGACCACCGTAAAGAGATCTCCTCAATAATTATTTCAAGATTTTAATGCTAAGTTATAAAATAAATGGAATATAATACCAATTATTGTAATACCCACCCTAATATATGCATTCTTATATTACCTTAAGGCTTTGAATGGGATATAGCATATATGATTCAATCTATGGGTTGGAATACCTTATCAGATGCATTTGATATTGATATTATAGTTGAGAACAATATGATACAAGATATGAAACTTTATCCAAGGAGCCATATGCATTTATTTCTTGACCTTGACCCCCTACCCAAATTTTTGCTCCAATTCCTACCATAATTGGTCATGAGTTGTCTTCCCCTAGTCAAGAAACCAAGCCAAATGATGTAGAATAAATACTTAAGAATATTGAAAATAATTCATGGTAATGGAGAGTAAATAAATTCAATTTCATATGACCTCTTAATGAAACTAATATCATCATCCATATCAATAAAATAGGCCACCATTCCATGGAAATATTCAAGTCCAAGTTCATATCACTAATGTTAGACCATATACAAGTTTCAACCCAAATATAACCACCACTTCAAGAGCCTTGGTACCAATACAAAATAGTCTAATGTAGTTTTAATAATTTACATATCAATGGAATAAATGTCATGACCAATCTATTAATGAAAATAGAGGATTGAATCAAGTGTGTGTGGCACAAGAAAGAACTTGTACTTCTCTAATAGAAGATGAAGTTTATAATCAAGTTATGGCTATTAGATAGCAAGGTAATTCAAGTGATACACTTATAAATTTCCAATATAAGGATTTTTGTGAAGTGAATCAAAATGGAATCTTAATGATAGTGGTAGATAGTTCTATTGCATCCAAAACTAGGTCTAAAAGAAGGTTTGTTGAAGAGCTACAAGAGATTGGGAAAGGTTCAACTACAATTCCCTCCATGACTCAAAGGATAAGAGAGCATAATGTACCTCTTAAAGATAAATAATCTAAAATAAATTATAATGATAAGAGTACATCTAAGTACCAAAACAATAAGGCCTAAAGTGATGTTATATATCATAGAGGATAACTAATGTTAGGTGCTTCTTCTCTCAACATAGTGGATCAAATGAAAAAAATTAATGTAATTATTCCAATGTGGGAAAATTTGTCCATTACTAGGAAAAGGGATATGTTGTAAGAGGAGATATCTAAACTTAACTCATCATCAAGAGAAATAACAAATGGTACTATTGTGTTCACAAATACATTCAAGCCTAGTGAGTCACAACAAGATAAATTGAATAAGCATCCTCCCTTCTATGTTTCAGTGATTATTGGTGATTATTTGGTGCATAATTATTTGATAGATAGTGGGGATAGTAGCTCAATTGTGCTAAAGCAAATAGCAGATAAACTAGGTGTCAAATATGAACCTCATGTTAAAGGTGTGATATAACTATATGGATTAGCCACTAAGATAGTTGGTGTTATCAAGGGTTTGAGTCTAACTCATCATTATTATCTTAATATCTCCATTCCTTAAGATGTGGTTGTTATTTAATTGTCACCATACATTTTCCTTTGCTTGTCAAGGGACTTCACGATAAATATTAGTGGTTACTTATCATCAGATTGGTCCTACATGGATTTTAGGAAAAGATATGGCACCAAAGTTACTATAAGATTAGAACCTATCTCAAGGTTTCATATTGATCCATACAAACCAAATGTTACTAATGTCAATTATTCTATAATTGATGAGGAGGACCATCCTAGTGACCAAGAACCAATTTTTCTTCTTGAATACATTTAAAATATCATCCTTGATGAATGTGGGGTATAAAATCATGAGTTTGACCCATATAGAGCTGTTAAAGAGGCTGGTATTGGGGTATATTTTTTACATGAAGAAGGTACATATATATCTTCTCTTTATAAGACTAATGATAATAGTGATGGTTTGTGGAAGTTATTTTTTATGGCTTAAGAAGTAAGAATGGATTAGGTGCAAGTATGATGCTTGTTTTTCCATGAAATAAAAGATATCACTCATCCATTAGATTTAATTTAATTTTTTATTACAATGTATTTGAATATGAATGTATTATACATGGGATTAATTTGGTAAAGAAGAAAGGATTCAAAAAAGTACAAACCATTAGATATAATGAACTAGTTGTACACCATGTAAGGTATAGGAGTGAATCTAGGAACACATTGTTTAAATCCAACAAGCATAAAGTGTGGGACCTTATTGAGGATTTCAAAAAATTTGACATCAAATTAGTCCCAAGGGAAGATAATCAACATGTTGATAGGTTGGAATCAATTGGAACATAATTTTACATCCCCACTGATGTCAAGAATTTAAAAACCTAGCCATATATCATGGTAGTTATAAGGTCTTGAATAGAAAACAATGATGTTAATTAGAAAAATTTTAAAGGTGAAAAAAAAATAGCACATTTTCCTCAACATGAGGCTAAGTTCTCTTGAAACACTTAGGCCAAGTTTTAACACTAGTATTTGGACCAAATTGTGAAATTAAGGTTTAATAAGCTTCCTAAAAGGATCGTTACTCTTGAAGGCATATTTAATGAAAGTGATCAAATGAGGAGAGATAAATTAAGATTGTATAAAAAAGATGAACATAATGATAAAGTGGATATATTTAAATATATACTCATAAATCCTGTAAATATATGTACTCCACAAGATAAGGTTGCATTCATTGAGTTATGTAGAGATTTTTCTAATGTATTTGCTTAGGAGTATAGTGACCTCAAGGGGTTTGATCCCTCATTGGATCAAAACACTCTATAAATTTATCTCAATGTTAAGCATATAAGGCAAAGGCAAAGGCACATCAATACTAAAGTGGAGGTGCTCATGATAAAATAGCTCACAAAGTTGATAGAGTCAAGAATTATCTTTCCTATCAAACACTCTTCCTGGGTTACCAACTTAGTTAATATGAGAAATAAGAGTGGTGAAACTAGGTTATGTGTGAAATTTATATACATCAATGGGGTTTCATTTAAGGATCAATATCCTCTATCTTCAATGGATAAAATCCTTCAAGTAGTGGTGGGTTCTCCATGTTTCTTACTTTTAGATGGCTATTCAGGATACAACCAAGCATTGGTAAAAGAAGAAAATTAATATAAGATATAATTCACTAAAACATGGGGGAAAAATGCATACAAGGTTATATAATTTAGGTGCCACATTACAAAGAGACACATATATGGCTTTCTAAGGTTTGATCAATGAGATGGTACTAATATACCTTGATGACATAACTATTTTTTCTAAAGATGCTAATGACTAACTAAAACATCTATGGCTAATATTTGAAATGTGAAATTAATATAGGGTTTATATAAATCCAAATAAGTGTGTTTTTATTATTCATTAAGGTAAATTACTTAGTCATATTATTACTAAAGATGGGCTTCCTATAGACCCTGAAAGGGTGAGTACCATACTAGATTTGTCATTGCCTAAACATAAGAATGATTTTCAACGTTTTCTTTGGAAGATAAATTTTTTTAGGAGGTTCATACATATATTTTCCACTCTTTTAAGGCCTATAAAATCTATTAAATATGCATCAATAATTTTTTTAGACCAAGGAAGGGAAGGCTAGTTTTAAGGTCATCAAACAAGCTATTTCTCAAGCACCGACACTAATCAACCCTTGTTTTTATAATGAATTTTTATTGAATGATTTTTCCAAAATTGACACCATATCTTATATGTTAATTTATTATAATAGTGAATGACTTTAAAAACCTATATCTCTTTTCAATCAAGGACTAGAAGGTAATGAATAGATGTACACATATGTTGAGAAACATGTATTGTCATTTTTAAGAAGTCTTAATAAATTCAGGCATTTGGTGTCTAATAATAAAATACATGTTGTGGTAACTCATAAAAGTATAAGATAATTTCTCTTCAATAAATACTTGAATGAGAAAAGAGATGGATGGATAACTAAGGTGATGGAGTATGATGGTAAGATCAAGGCCACTAAGCGAGTAAGAGGAAGAGGCAAATGTGAACACCTAGTATCATACCTAAAGGAGGAATAAGATGTATTTTTTTCATTTCAAGAGGATCCTAATATATTTTGAACATCATATTCTCAAAGTTATACACAAGAAATGTTGAATTTCCTTCAAACAGATGAGTGTCATATGTATCTGAATTAAGCAAGAAGGAGATACCTTAGATTGCAAGTAATACATTATGTCTCATTATATGGGGTTATTTTTAGGAAATATCTCAATGAAAAATTGCTAAGATGTGTGGAAATAAACTATGTTGATAATCTTCTAGAACATTTCCATGATGGACCAACTGGAGGTCATTTTGCACCTAAAAAAACTACAAAAATAATGAGGGTTAGTTACTATAGGCCTAGTGTATTCAAGGATTCATATTCTTGGGTTATAAAATGTCAAAAGTGTGAACTCTTTATAGGAAAATAAATACTTATATCCCTTCTTCTTCACCCTATTTATGTTTAACAACCATTTATGTAGTGGGGACTTGACTTCATTGAAAATATAAATACTCCATCTAGTGGAGGCCATAAATAGGTTCTTATAGCTACCAACTATTTCACAAGGTGGGTAGAGGTGTTATCCCTCAATGAGGATAATTAAACTTTAGTTATTGACTTATATGAGAGCCTAGTGACAAGGTTTGGGGTGCCTACAATAATAATTTTTTATAATACCATGGATTTCAATGGTGTAAAAACAATGGAATGGGCTCTCCAGTATGGTATCTACTTAAGTACTTATAATTACTACCCCCAAGGTGTAATTATATTACTTCACCAAAGAATTAGAATAATAGTAAGATACCACAATGATATGGAAATATGGTAGAAAATATGAATAATAGATAAGCCACTTCAAGGGGGAAACCTCCCAAATTCTTGTAATAAGAAATAAATACTTTGATATGATGATTAAAAAATACCCTCTACCTCCTATATATATTCTACCTAGGCAATGGTTACTCTATAGGCCCACCTACTAACCTAATGAAAGTATAGATAAATTTTATATAACATCAAAGAGGGTTAAGTAAGCCATAATTTGTCTATTCATATCTTGATACATGCAATAGGTTAGAGGAATAACTTGCCCTTCCCCTTCAAACTAATGTTGTCTTCAACATTGAATAACTCTAGATGTTATTGTAGAAAATATTCACTCTCCCAAGTTTCATCCTCACTACTCAAGTTCTTCCACTTGATCAGATATTCCTTAATCTCTCTAGTTCTCAACCTCATAGTACATGTTTTTAGGATCTTCTCTGGTTCCAAATGACTCATCATTCTTATTATAGTTTTGTTAGATCTATATGGGATGAAACTTTATATCCAATGACCTTATTAAAGTAGGAAACATTAAATACTAGGTGTATGTGAGATGAATGAAGCAATTCCATCTTGAAAGCCATACTTTCAAAATTTTACATAACCTATTAAGGGTCATAATACTTATGAGAATATTTGTTGTCCTTTTTCTATTGATTAAAGTGCAACTACTTGTAAGGCTATAAATGTATAAATACCCAGTCACCCATATCAAAATGTTATTCACTACGCTTTTGATCTAATTGATTCTTCATCTTATATAATGCCAATGCCAAATTCTCTCTCAAACCATCCAAAACATCTTGTTTATGTTTAATGTGCTCCTCCACATCTTGAACCTTGGTTTCCACCCTAAAGGAAGTAGTGATGGAAGGTGTATGGTAACCATCTAGTGATAGAAATGGGGAAATTTTAGAAGAGGTATGGAAATATGTGTTAAACCACCATTCTGAAAGTGGTATCCATTAAACCCAATGTTCTTACTTATTTGATACAAAACAATAAATATACCCATATAAAAATTTATTGACCACTTCTATTTATCCATTAGATTTGGGGTGGTAAGATGAGCTATGAGCTAGCTGAGTACCCAAATAGTGAAATAGTTTAGTAGAAACATTACTAGTGAAATTAAGATCATGATCATTAATAATTATTTTTGGGGTTCCATGTAATTTTAAAACCATGTCTTGAAAAATAGCCACTACTATACTTATTATAAACAGATGTGAGAGGGCAAAAAAATGGGCATATTTTTTAAGCCTATCCACAATTACCAAGATAACATTATTACCTTAAGAAAAAGGCAACCTTGTGATGAAATCCATTGAAACCTCCTCCCACCTTTAACTAGGAATTGATAAATGTTGTAACATACCTAGGGTCTTAACTATCTCCCCTTTGTTCTATTGACATATCAATAATTATGCCACAAAATTTTGTACATATCCCTTGATTCCTTCCCAAAATACTTCCCACTTGATTTTTTGATAAGTTTTCAATAACCTAGAGTGTCCCCCAATTATATATGCATTAAATTATAAAAAAATATTATTCTTCAACTTTGAATATTTGCACAAGTATAACCTATCCTTATACCATAGGGCATTACCTTTCCATTCAAATTTATCTAAGTGTATAGAGCCTTTTTAGTTGTTATGAATCAAAACTTGTGTGTCCTTATCTTTCCCCCACTTTAACCTAACTTCATCTACCCAATCTACTTACATATAAATTACACAAAGTAATGCTTCTATAAATGTATCACATCTAGATAGTGCATCTGCTACTACATTATTTTTACCCTTCTTGTATATGATTTCAAAATCATAACCCAAATTTTTTATTACCCACTTTTGTTTTTATTTAGATGATAATCTTTCCTCCAAAAATTAATTGAGACTATCATGATCCATTTTCACCTTAAAATTTCTACCCATAAGATAGGGCCTCCATTATTTTACTTCATGAAGAATAGCCACCATTTCTTTCTCATAAAGGTGTTTTTGGAGATTATTAACTTTGAATTTATGACTCTCAAATGCAAGGTGTCTTATTTATTTCATTATTACTACTCCCAACCTTAATCTAGAGGCATCACATTCAAAAATTAACATCTTAGAGAAGTTTGGAGTAACCAAAACTAGGTTGGTGCACATAGTTATTTTTAGTTTCTCAAATTCTTTAGTGGCAGCATCATTGCAATGAAATGCATCCTTCTTTAGAAATGCATTGAGTGGAGATGTTATGCTACCATAACCTTTCACAAATATTCAGTAGTAACCTATTATTCTTAGAAACCCTCAAATGTTTTTGAGAGTTTTTAGCATTGACCAATCCACCATAGCTTTGATCTTATAAGGATCAACTTTGACACCTTCATGGGATAAAATATGACCCAAGTACTCTACATCCTATACTTGAAATACACATTTGTATGTCTTCACATAAATCTAATGTTATAAAAATATCAACACCTATTTTACATGTTTTCAGTGTTATTCCCATGTATTTCTATAAATCAATATGTCATCAAATAAAATTAGTATAAACTTCATTAAAAAAGGCCTAAAAATAGTGTTCATCAAGCTCTAAAAAATAGATGGTGCATTTTTAAGACCAAAGGGCATTACCAAAAACTCATAATGGACCTCATGAGTTCTAAAATTAGTTTTATGAACATCTTCATACTTGATTCTAATTTGATGATACATCAAATGAAGATCCAATTTTGTGAAATGAAAATCACCATGCAACTCATCAAGTAAATCATCAATTAATAGAATAGGAAACTTATCTTTGATGGTATACTTATCGATTTCTCTATAATCTAGACACATCCTCAATGTTTCATACTTACTATGCATCATTACCATCAATGATAGATATGCACTCTAGTTATGCTTAATTCTCCCTACTTGTAGCATCTCATGGACCATATTTTTAATTTCACTTTTTGTGTATTTGGATATCTATTAGTCTAATATTTGGTGTTTGACTCCCTAGAAGTAGTTGAATGGCATGATCATGTTCTATTTTTGGTGGTAGAAATTTTAGCATGACCTCAAAAATAAATGGTTGGTCATCAAAAATCATTTACAGATTAGGATGTGGAGATGGATTTATGGGTTGAAATTATATGGAACATAGTCATGATATAAATCCTTTTACCCATTTTTTAACCTTTTTTTCATCTGATGTGAACTAACCAATTGTGGAGTCTTTTCTCATAATCCCTATAGTTCAATTTTCTACCTTTGAAATGAAAGTGCATGAATAGTTCTTGGAAGTTCATCTCAATTTTACCTAGGTTTTTCAGCCATTAGACTCCTAAAATAATGTCTACACCACCCATGGGAATAGAAAACATAGGGTAAGCTAGATTATACTCACCCATAGAAAGATTAATACTATGGCATTTCCCTAGATAGTTGACTATGCCACCATATACAATCATGACAAAATTTTGGTGTTACATAAATGAAACAATTTAATTAAGTGGCCAACTTATGGTTGATGAAATTATGTGTGTTCCCTAAGTCAATCAACACTGTTACCTTTTATTTCTTGAGGAAACCCATCACCTTAATTGTTTGAGGAGTGATAATACCCAAAAGTGCATGACAAGAGATTGTAGGCTTAGAATCTTTAGGTACCTCCTCTATCTCTTCCTCATCATCATTGGAGGAATAATTATCTTCATAATATTCATTGGATCCCTCAATGTAGAATAACCTCTTCTTAACACATATATTTCCTTTACTCCACTTGTTGTCATAGCCAAAACCTAATCCTTTGCAAGCTTCTCTTTAATTTGTTAAGGAGTCAATATGGTAGGTAGAGGAAATGATGGTGTTAATATGA
The DNA here is from genome assembly GCA_037957365.1 of Torreya grandis. NCBI lineage: Eukaryota > Viridiplantae > Streptophyta > Pinopsida > Cupressales > Taxaceae > Torreya > Torreya grandis. The sequence goes on from JARHVA010003356.1 coordinate 807,367, forward strand.
TATGATATCTAAAGTGAGTGAATGGATGCTTCTTGTTGTATATTATTTTTTCCTTGGCCATGCATGCCATGATAATAGAATCAAAAACCTTAAGTGTATTAAACATGTGTACCTTATATACACATAATATTTTCAAACTTTTATTGATTACTAAAACTTTGTATCTTATAGGAACCTATTGAGTCTCATTATCTCTAAGTGCATTCTTTGAGGGGTGCACTGTGAAAGGGGTGGGTAGACTATTAGTGATTCATAATATTGTTGTCCCTTTTTCCACTTGCCAACTACACACTTTTCTCCTAAGACCATTTAACCTAATCTTATTATTCTCAATCCTATCTATTCTAATATTTTCCTCTTTCCATCCCTCATTTTTTTAACCTTAAAACCATTTTGGATAGTTATTTGTACTAGGCCAACTAGGTCAAACTAGTATAGTTTAGGGGTATTGCTCACTTTCTTGTATTGCTAGCCTTTCAACCAACCTAGTGATTTATCCTGAAAAACATAGTGGGTCAATTGGGTCAGCCCTATATAGCCAAAGTTTTTGAGAGGATTTAGGACAATATCCACCTATATATACAAGTTCATTTCCAACCATTTGATAAGAGAATAATGAAGACCAAAGAAGTATGAAATAACATTTGCTTATTGACCATTATAATTGAGGAATAAATCTTAGGGTTCCAAACTTTATTTAAAGATATGGATCTTGTCTTTTGGAGAATTATTTTGGATGCTTAGATAGGTTGTGTAGCCTAGATCTTATTTATATTCATTATCCTTACATACCATAACAATCTCCTACAAAGCACCTTATCCAAGGGAGAGATTGAGGCTCAATGGGTTTGTCTTCAGAGATAAGTATTCCTAACTTTATTTCTCCTTTGTAAGAGTAGATAGATAATGCATTTATATTATTCTCTCATGTATTAGGATTTTGTATACATTGACATGAGTAAATGTCTTCTAATACATGTTTAGTTTGGTTTGTTTTATTATTTCTAACCCCCACTTTATGCCATAAGCTTTAATGCGCACTAGATTAGATTTACTTTATTGTTATTAGAATAATTGAATGTTTTAAACCTTACGATTCCATTAGGGTTGTTGTTCAATTATTTTAGACTATAGGATTTGGAACCCTTCCTATCATGATATGTTGTGACAAGTGATCCCTTAATCAGGTCTAATGGATCCCCATATTGATCATGATCTCACTTAACAAGTGTATCCCCAATTAGAAGTGTGGGTATGCTCTATTTTATTTGATCTAGGATTAATTTATAGACATGATGCATTTCTAATTGCATACATTCTAGTGAACCCAACGTGAATCTTATTCCACCACTAGTTGGATTATCTTCATTTTTCCATTTTTGTTTATTTTCTTGTTAGTATTATCTTTCACTCTAGCTTCACCTTCATATTACATTCTAGTGAACCCAATGTGAAAATAACCTTTGTAGTATATATTTCACTTATTTCATTATTTTAATCATCATTTTTATTATATATTTTGACATACTAGATTGATTCTATCAACCCATATATTTTTATCTATGTGCATGTTTCTAATAACAAGAAACTATAGTACAGGTTTCTAGCCTTTTAGACATCCAATTCAGCCTACAAGGTAGACCCAATTGACCCCTTACATGTTCATCAATTTTCAATAGGTTCCTGCATAGCTTGATTATTCTTGTTGACCCAGTTTGTAGATTTTACCAATATATCTCAAGGTTATTTGTAAACAATCTTCCTTCATTACACCTATGATCCACCAAGGTTAATTTTTACCTCTTTATTTCTTTATTTTCTATCTTTCCTTTCTTAGTTTGAAATATTTAAAATTTCCCTTGCATAGTCAACTAGATCAACCTTGTCGACCCAATACTATATTTTGTGTGTTGTCTAAAATAACTAAATCAACACTGCTAACCCAGTTCATTTTCAGACCTTGCTTCCATAGTATAGGTTCAACCTTTTCAACCATTTTCTATATTTTATGCATATAGTGTCAACACTATATCTTGTTTTAAGTTGGAATTAACCTCATATCTGTTGGTAATTAGCTCACACATTTCTTTTCCTTTTGCTTACATGCTTAGAATAGTTCACATAGTTTAATTATGGCATTTTTAATTAATCACTCAGTTTCACTATTTTTACTTTATGTACACATGGCCAAATCACAAAAACATAAGCAATAATTTTAACATTTTATCTACCAAAGGCCAACCTACTTGGATTTCATCACCAAAGGGGAAGCTAACTTGATGCCCTAGTCAAGTATAAAGCATGGTTAATGATATATTCTATCTAAGCACCTAACACCCTTATCACTATGGTGTGTGAATTGATGGGTTAGGCCCCAATAACAAGCCTTTATCATTACTAGTCTAGTACCTTTCAACCCAAACTACCTAAAACCATCCTTAGATTACTATCTAGTACCTTGCTTATAGCCAAATTCCAATCACATTAAAAATCATATTTTAATAATCTAAAAAATATTTAGGTGACTAATTAGCTATCTCTTTACTTTTAAAGTTTATTTCTTACTCTTTTCTCAATTATGTTCACAAAAACTTGAATTAACTAGTGTTAGTGCAATATTTTATTTTATGTGCTTCAATTGGATTAGCTAGCGTTAATCCAATTGATTGTTTATTTCCTTTCAGTACTTACTACTTTTCATTAATTGAAAACTTATATTTTTTCATTTTCACAATATGTTTTTAGGATTCTTGAGTTCCCTACCTACTATATTGGATTGACCCAGTTGACCCAATAGATTTTCTACCTTTTGTACACTATACTAGATCAACCCAGTCAACATTGTATAATTTTACAGTCCCTTTTTTTATGCTAGGTTGACCTAGTCAACCCTGTACTATTTTAGTCACATCTTTTTCCTTTGCTTTCTCATCTCTCTTATTTTCCCTTCATCATGGAATTTTTTTTGCATAATGACATTGAGTTATAGTCAATATATATATTGAACTTTTCTAATCCTAATAGGGTCTCCCATAGATAGAGTAGGGATCCTCTTTTATATTATAATAATGTTCATATTTCCACTCACATAATGAAATATGGGACCCATACTTATACCTATTCACAACATAATCCTCTTTTCTCATTAAAATACCAAAATGAGTTAGAGTATACTCTCAAAATTATTTTCTTATTTCCAAATTTCCTCAACATCGAAGAAAGGATATTTCTACCATTTATAACCTCATGATTAGTGGTTAAACTAAAGAACCTAATTATCCTACTCCTACACGCTCAAAAATATTTGGAGATACCACTTTATTTGGTTCTTAGCATCTTCCTTCAATTTTTATTCCTTATGCCATGACATCTTCTCTAACCTCTTCTACCTCTATGCCTATTATCTCAAATAATATGGCAGGTTCTACATCTAGTGGGCCTCGTGTAAGATCCACTATCCTTAATCCTTCTAATATTTCATTTATTTCTACCCAAGGTAATCATGCTTCTATTGCTTCTTCTTCTCAACCATTCACTAGTCCATCTTTTGCTTCATAAGAAAATTTTGCCACTAGTGCCTCACATTCCCATAATTCATCTCAAGATCATATCAACACTAATAATGGTACCCAAACCACTAATACCAACACAAATACCAATTTTAATGCTTCTAATATTAATAAAAAACATCAAATTTTATTGAAAACTCTCAATTAAATGAATACCTTTCAAGTTCATAACATAAATCAAATGATGAGAATGTAAAACCACCTTCTTAATCTTCAATCTCATGTATAACCAATGGATTGGGGTGCACATAACCAAAATGTTCCCCCTCCTCTTTTATTTTATTAAGGAAATCTCATTTCTCAACCTCCTTTAGTCAATAAAACCATCAATCATCTACAAAATTAACCTCTCACTACTCAAATTGCCAACATTGATATAGAATGTATAACACCTACAATTTATTATAATGGGTAAATTGATCCTACCCTTCACCTCAAAACATTTGGAAATATTTATTAAGATTGGGTCAAATTAAACACCTTTGTTGCCACTGAGATCCTAACCAAAACTCTCATGGGTGATGATTTGGATTGGTATAATCAACTTAGATCTCATTCCATTTCTATTTTGGAGGACTTACTAAATTCTTTAGTTCAATAATTCCAAATTAATGATCTTCCTGAAAACACTTTGACCCATTTCATAAATTACAAACGATACGAGAATGAAACTATCCAATCCTTTGTTAAGAGATGAAGAATTTTTTAAACAAATGTGAACATAACATGGCATATGACAATCTTTTTCATCTCTTTAAAAATAATCTCTTTCCTAAATTACAATATCGAGTCTGCACTCTTTCTCTACGCTCTTTAGAGGAGGCTATTAACCAAGCCAAATGACAAGATTTCCTAATGCATAAATTTGAGCCACCCTAACCTTCTATAGGTCCTCATTTATTACTCAAAATCAAAAACCATGATATCACTAATGATGGTGTTACCAATTCCTATGAGACCATTCACAATGTTTAAGCTAACATTTCTAATCCTTCTTTGAAACCAGATCCTTCTTTTCAACAATATACTAATCCTTATTTTTCATCACCAAATAACATCAACATTCACAAACCTCTATCCTCATCAGAATTTCCTAAAAAAAATCTAAGGCCTCTTCCACAAGATCTTGACCCTACTCATCCTATGAAATCTTGGTATGATTCTAATTTTTCTTTTGGGTTTACACTAGTTGGGGTCATTTTCATGAGACCTATAGATAGATTTGTAATTTATCCATGGATTTTCTTCTTGGAACTAATTTTGATTGTGATTCCATTATTTATAAGTGTCAACAAACCTATGATATTTATTTCAAGGACTATAAATCACATGACAAAATTCAAGCCTTGAATCAAGTTAATGCTTATTTAGCTATCTATAAATATCCTTTAACTAATCATCAAATGATTAAAGATAACCAAGACAACCCCACCCCTTCCACTAACAATGTATAAAGTCTTGTTAAACCAACTTCTAAAGAAAATGTGGTTAACATGACTAATATGCTAAGGGTGGTGGATTTCATTGATTCCTAACCTATCTACACTCTTTATTCATCTAAGACATATTGTGTTATCTATGATTTTTCTCCAAATCATTTAAATGAGTTAGGGAAAGATGATATTATCACTTTTTATGATACAATTTATGATTTTTCCTTAGATAACACATCCCATTCTATTTCTACCATTCTTCCATCATCTTCCAATACTAATGATAACCAAGCTTCTAATACCACTTATTCTTCCCATTCTCAAAATAAATATGAACCAACAACTTCTTAATCTTCACATGGTTTATAACCTTATTCTAAACCTCCTTATTACCAACCAAAATTTCAACACACTTCAACTCCTCCTTTTGATAATCTCCTTAATTATTATGTGCCTATATCTAACAACCTTATTATGGGATATGATGAGGGGGATCCCATTATGGAGTTCATTAATATCCCATCCCAAATTTCATTCCTTGAACTTATGAGAACTTATCACCATTAAAAAAATTTCCTCAAGCAACTATTATTTGAGACGAATATCCCTTGTCCTCCCTTAGCAGGATGGGAGGTAGCCTTATCTAGTTTTGAAGATAGTATTTTACAATAATGTGAAGAGATCTCTATCAACATTAATGAAACTATAGACACCTCTCTTTCTTTATGATTCAAAATGAGATTTTTATTCATTTATATTATCCTCCCTTATTCATTAGCTTCCAAATAGGTGATATATAATTCAAGTGTGCATTAATTGATGAGGGTTTTGGCATGTGTGTCAATTCTCTTGATTTCATTAAGACTCTTGGAAATTCTAAATGTAATATTAAGTATACATGTAGCACATGCCAAGGATATGATAATGGAAAATTCCTCCTCTAGGTTGTGTGTGGCTTCCCATTACCACCCCACCTATCATCTTCCATGTGAAGGTGATGATATTTAACCACCCCCTTTCTTATAACATCTTTCTTGATAGGACATGGACTCACCACATGAGATTTATTGCTTCTTATGCCTAATAATATGTTATATAACCTCATAATGGAGCCATATACAAGATTTAAGGTGACACTAACCCTTAAAATTTTAAACAATTCCAAGATCACGGTGTCTTCAAGATTCTTACTCTTGAGCCTTTACCTAGTATTCCATTTCATGAGTCTCAACGTCTCAACTTTCTTGTTAACTCAACCTAAGTCTATAATGGGCATCCTGAGCTCTTTGGTAACATTCCTCTTAATCTCTTAGAATTCAATCATGATGAGCCCAATGAGATTAACTTTAATATCAAAAATTTTGATCTCTCACCTTATCTCATCTCATAGCTTCCTGCTTCCTTGCAACCTCATTCTTAAAAACATCCTTAAGATGGAATTCTCATAGTCTTGACAAAATCTAATAATTTTATTCATCATGCTTCATCAAATGATAAGTTTATCCCTACCTATGTCACTAATCTTCACACCTAAGATTATGATGGGGGATATTCCTTAGATGATCCATTATTAGGCGGTCTTGTACAAGCTTATGATGCCAAGATTATCCATTATCATTCTTATTTACATGATTATTTTCATGCATCACATCATTTTACTTCACATATGTTTCTTAATTTTTGTCATTTTTCCCCTTTATCATAGGGTAGAGATGGTGCCTTCACCCCCAGTTCTTGAGTAGCCACATAGGACTATGCTCATGAATCATGTTATGACCAAGCCTTACCTTTTTTCTAGGTACCCTAACCCTTATAGTTAGTTTATCCCTGAGGTTAGTACAAATCTCCTTCAACCTTATATAAATCCTACTCCTCCCTTAGTAGAGCTTACTGTAATGGAGCCTTTTCTCACTCCTACTATAGTTGATTCTATTTTTGATCCCACCCCTATTTTCAATACCATCACTCCTTCTATTGAGCCTAGTTCCATTACTCCCTTGTCATCACCCTCACTTGGTGATGGTTTGATTCCCTTACCTAGGATGGCTATTAAACCCACTAAATGGGTTAATGAGTGCTCTCTAACTTCTTCAACTCTTATTTTGCCTCCTTCTATGAATGCTTCTACTAAAACCTCTCAAAATCATATATATTGCTTCCATAGGATATATAATCATTCTTCCACCCATTATCACAAGTTTAGATAATATATTGATACTTTTCACCCTTCTTTCCCATCATCATACAAATCCATACCTCCCCTGAAGGTACTTCTTGAATATCTACCCAAGTATGGTGAGGTATATTATCTATGGCATCTATGCAGTACCCAACACACTGATCATTATTGCATCCTATAATAACATCTCAAAGATCAAATGATAGTCATTTCAAGACCTTCTACCACTCTTCCCATAGGTTGTTCCTATAAGAAGGATCTTCCTTATTCTCCCATGGCTCCACCTCCAATGGTTCCATCCCCTTCTGTGTTCCTTTCACCACCTTTTATACTTCTACCTATGATTCCTTCACTTGTGGACCTTCTCTCACCCATAGATTCTTCTCCACCAGTGATTTTTACATCTCTAGTAGATCCCACTCCTATGTATTCTCCTCACTAGCCTTTGCCTAATTTTCCTCCTAAACATGAACCATTGAGTATTCCTAATTTTTTAGTTTAGGAGATTAAAAAATAATTATTTTCTTGGTATTCATTTAAGATTAGTGAAACTTTAGCAGTAGTGCATATCCAACTTCATAGAGACTTATCTAATGTATTATAAAATGTGTGTGTATAGATTTACTAATATTTATGAGAACATGCATGGTGCTTTCATATTTATATTAGATTGGACATGTGCTCCAATCTTATTTCTATTTATTATATCATTTGACATTGTGTCAAATTTTTACTTATCTTATATCATGATTTCTTGTTTGTCGTACTATATCTTCCTTATCTTATCATTTATATTTTGCATATAGTTCTCTTTTATTTATCATTGCTTTTCCATTTTTCCCTAGAGATTTTATCAAAACTCTCTTTCTTGTATCTTTATGATTATTTTTATTTCTTATCCTTATTTTTCATATATAATTTGTCAAGGTGATTTGGTTATACAAACCCTATTCGCCTTGGTTATTATCTCTCTTTACCATGTGATCAACTAGAAAACAATATATCTCATTATTATCTCCTTTTACCAGTCCACTTTGGATCTCCTTTTTCCCTCTTCCTTTATCCACAAACTAATCATATACATGGTTGAGACTTGAGATCACATGCTAGTTCATTGTCAAGCCTAAGTATCCTATTTAGTCTTTATCTTTGGTTACTTAGATTCTCTTAGCCTTAGCCTACATCTCATTCACGTGTATCATTATCTCTCTTATGATTGGTCATTCCAAGTATATATGGAGGAAGAATCATTAAAACCCTTCAAAAAAATTTAAAATCCAAATAATTTAAATAAAAGGCAATGATATCAAAAGGTAAAAATATTTTTAAAAGTCAAATCACACTAAAAGATGTGATATAAAGCAAATATCCTTCTTATATTTGAAGATAAAAATCTATAGTTGGCCTCATAGTAGAGATGAGGTCTTTTTGGGTGTGGTAGGCTAGAAAATTAAAAGAGGATAATAATTTTCTTAGTGCTACCTACTTTCTCATGTAAGTACCCAATCTTTGTAGTAGGCCGATGACTCTATAGGGGGTCTTAAAGAATGCAGAACAGATCATGGGAAGGTAGGTCCATTTTAATTTTTCTTTTACCAATATACCTTCATGAGTTTATCTTAGTATCAAACTTATTTTATTATAAATCTTTTTGTCTATAGAGAATAGATTTCCTTTATACATAGATGATCACTAGTCACTTAGTGTCTTCTCATGTCCTTAGTGTGCCTCTTTCCTCCTAAGGTCTTCTCATAAGATGCCTAAGTCTTAATTTTTACATTCCATTTTTCACTCCTTATATCCCTTATATTTCCTCTTAATAAATATTGTTTTGTCTACTAATCACTCCCCTTAGGATTTCATTTATGAGTTGCACTATAAGACCATGGATATGACTTGACCATCCTCATAAATTACCATATTTTCTTTCCTATTACCCACATCCTTGATTACTTTATTTTTCCTATTTACTCCACCCCAATGGCGTTATCTTTATTTATTTTCATTTTAAGATCATGGATTGGACTTGACCCTCCTCACAAAATTTTCCAATAACCAAGTCACCATCCAGATTACATGTGTCAAATTTGAGATAAAGATTCGATTGATTATGAAGTTACATATCATTTTACATGCTTCCCATCTTGATTCAGTATGTTTTATGGTTATATCATTTTTATTTCACACTTTTTTCTTCCTATTTTTTGATTTCATGTAATATTTCAACCAATTTTTAAATTTTTCATTCTTCCCAACTTCAATTCATATGACCAATTTAAGACCAATATTTTGAAAATTTATTTTTCTTTCATACTTCCCAACATGATTTAGTATGATTGATTGACTTAATTAAAATTTTCTATTACCATTTTGTGCCCTTTTACATACCTTCCATTTTATTACTCTGTTTGTCATACTTCCCAATGCGATATTAGTATGATTTTACTTGTTTTAATTTGGTGTAAAAATATGTCACATTGGTTTAAAAACAAATTCATTTTTACCATTGTGTTTTACCATTTATTGGTTCTTTATACTTAGTCATTTATTTTTATACACATTTCCCATCTTAAAATAGTCTGTAGTACATTTTATTGATTGATTATATTTTACCAAGTCCTTTTTGATTGTTTCTTTTTAACCATGCATGTGTTTTTCATAATGCTATAAAAGAAACCACATATCATATATTTCCTATACCATATACAAAAAATAAAAATACATGTTATAAAAAGAAATATATCCAAAGCATCCATAGCCTTAACCATAATAAATAATGATGAAAACATACATAACCAACAATAATATGCCGAAATGATCCAAATATATATCTCATGAATTTAATACAACATATGCAACCATATACAATGCTCTAGCTCTATGGTTAGGCTCCATCCTATCTATCTCATGGTCTAGCCATGCTACCTGCTAAGGCCTTGTTCTATTTCTTCTAAATGGTACACTATAAGGAGGTCATCCAAGATCTCAATCCCTCTACCTATCACTATAACTTAAATCTATGACTTTTTCACCTAGGTCCAAATCTTTGTCATCTATGCTACTATAGCCAGATGCACAACTCTCTCATTTGATAAGGCTTTTAATTCATGTAGCTCCCCTGCACCCATCACTACTAGTGGATGCAACCTCTCTCTACACCCATATCTACCTCATTACCTCTCCAACTAATCTAAACCAACTTGCCTGAGCTGGGGAAGATGGTACACTTGGATCCTCTAGTGTCATGGGGTTGTATGGTTATCAAGTCTCATCCAAGACATCATGGAGTGCTCCTCTCACTAGGGACCCCCATCTCTCCTCCTCATCCTCACTTACATCTATAAAATCACACTAAATGGATATTAGATCACTGTTATATCTCAAAATATCTATTCTATCTATATTTACTTCCAAATAAAAACTTAACATAATATTTAACCATCTATTTTTACCTATCTGTGTCTAGACTACTATGGTCTTACCATTTGCACAACTATGTAGCATAGTATCCTCATCTATGTAACCTATTGTCACCTCTTCTATATGTCACCTTCATAGCTAAAACCTAACTATAATGGCTCATATTAGTCTTAGTCTACATCTGAGTGGTCACTCTATCATCTCCTCTACCTCACCTATGGGTTCATCTAGGATGGAAATAGCCTCCATTCTCTCTTGCTCTTTTTATCTCTATCAATGACATGTCCTTAGTGGCCACTACTCATCTTTCTAAAAATATGGTAGGGGTAAATCTATCATCTCTATCTCTATATCCCTATCTTCCTACTAAACTCCTCATCATGATTGAGTAATCCATGGTTATTCTTGATGTGGCCTCAATGTCACCCTTAACACTAGTAGCCCTAGTCCTCTCTTCCTTCCTCACATATTGAACCCACCAATAAAACATCAATATCAATGCTACTAGATGAGGTAGGCCTATCTTCCCAAGCACCCATGCTAATAGATATGGCTCTTTCAACCAAAAATAGTGTCCAACAACCTTTGTCCTTTCTATCACTAGTACAACTATGTCCCAACTCACCCATGTAGTTTTTATGTGCTCATATTATTTCCACATGATGTCTATACATCTTAATAACTATAACACTAACACATGGGTCATAACCCATGCTACCTAGTCCTCCTTCCATCTCTACACCTGAGGTGACCTATCCTTAAATGCATGGGGCAACCTAGTTAGGTGATACATAGGAAACCTCTCATATATCTAAGATGTTAGTAACATGATGACTCCCATGGTCCTTTACACTTTTAATATCATCTTATACATATTATGTACTATTTGGACCCATATGATAGAGCCTATGTCATATAGAACTCACTCTTCTAAGATCATCTTATTTAAGGCTACCATGAATAGTGGTACCTTGCTATCTAACTTGTGACATAAGACCCGCTATGTCATAAGGCCTATCACAACCTTGTATATATTTGTAATATATGATGTATATACATCAAAAATTCTCACTCTCTTACTTGGTAATATCATCTCTAAGCCTATAACCCACATGGCTAAGGCTTTCCTCTCCTCTAAGCTATCTGGTATCCCTATGATTACCTGCACTCCTATTATAGGTATCCCCAAGATGGCATACACATTTTATAACATGATATATACCTATACTATATCCCATCTTAAGATGTTAGTCAATCATTCCAAATAACTAAGGAACATGACTAATAGATAAGCACTAAGGAGGATCTGACACATCTCTACTATCCAACCTAAACCTATGGATCTTAATGTATCCCTATCTCTATCTGACAACCTATATAAAAAATATAGTAACCATGCCACATCCACAAGTCTCCAAAATAATCATCATCCTTATACCCAAGAAAAAATAAAGATGTATCAATTCCTCCATGTCATAAATAGTCATAACACATTATTTTTACATTTTTTTAAAATAAAAGACAAGTCTAAATTACTTTATTTTATTTTATTTAGCCTAATTTTATCCTACTCGGTCCTTCTTGACCTTACTTGGTCATTTTAGGCCAATCTATCCCTCTTTCATCCTTTTGTATGCTTTTCCATATCATTCTAGCTCTTTGGTCAAACTAGTTTGACCAAAGTTTCCTATCTTTTAGCTTGGTTGACTCAAAAATTTGAGTCAACCCATTTTTTCTTCCCCTCCCTAGTGTTGAGTTTCCATTCTAAACCTTTAAAACCACCTATAAAATCTATATTAAGACTTTAGACTATAGAATGTATAAGTTCGACTAGGCTCACCCTAGTCTATTGGGTTGACTAGGTTCACCTAGTTTTTTGCCTATCAACCCCTTGTATTTTCCTAAAAAAGTGAAAATTTCTTTATTTTTACCTAAATCCTCTTAACTCATTTCCTTTCTTCCTATTTTCTACCACTATAATCTAATTTTTCCTCATTTTGACATCTAGAGATGGTAAAAAATTAAAATTACTAAAAATTCACTTGATTCAATACAAATTTCAAAAACTAGTTTGATATTATTAGCTACATACTTGTCGTGAACCTATTGTCACCTTTGGAGCCTCTCCATATCTATCATATCATATCCTTACCATCCTAGCTTTTTTTATCTCTAGAGCTCCTTTTCCCTCTCTCAAAAGTCAAAATAACAAATGAATTATCTTTTGCACTATATAAAAACACTTTTAGCAATTCAAATTCTTCAATTATTATCTTGTAGATTCTTTGTTTTGCCTATATCTTTGTTTTACTCATGCATTTTTTGAACCATAAAATGCATTATATTTGTGATAACATAGAGATTCTTTCCACTATCACATTCTTATCTTCTATTTTTTTTTATTTTTGGCTATTTTTTGCACTAACTTCTATAGGTTCATCTAGTGTTCTCTACATTGGACACCTTCACATCTCTTATAGTCTACTTATTTATCTACAACACTAAGGTAAGTTAAAGGTATGTATTTTTAAATTCAATCCTTTCATTTATCTTATTATTTGATTACTAAACCTTAATTATCATTAACGTTATGTGTTATCATGTTCTATCCGAAAGCATCATCCCGTGTTGCACTTACATGATACTTGATGAGCTTTGAGTGGGGCATATATACACACATAATATTTTCAAAATTTTATTGATTACTGACACTTTATATCTTATAGGAACCTATCAAGTCTCGATATCTTTAATTTCACACCTTAAGGGGTGTACCAAGAAAGGGGTGGGCAGACCATCAGTGCTTTATAAGATTATTGTCCTTTTTGGCACTTGCCATCTACACACTTGTCTCCTAAAACCATTTACCCTAAGCTTATTCTTCTCAGTCCCACCTATTCTAGTAGTTTCCTTTTTCCATCCCTCTTTTTCTTTCCATATCACCCTTTTGGATGGTTATTTGTACTAGTTTGACTGGGTCGACACAGTATAGTTTAGGGATATTACTCACTTTCATGGCTTGTTAGCCTTTCAGCTAACCTAGCTTAGACCTAGTGATTTATCCCCAAAAACATATTAGGTCTAATGGGTTGAACCTGTATAACTAATGTTTCTAAGAATATTTATGGTAATATCTACCTATATATACAAGTTTATTTCCCACCATTTGATAAGAGAATAATTAAGAGTGAATAAGTGTGAACAAACATCCACTTCTTGACCATTCTACTTGAGGAATAAAGCTTAGGGATCCATACTTTATTTAGAGATATAGATCTTGTCTTGTGGATAAGTATTTTGGATGCTTAGATATATTGTGTATCCTAGAGATAATTTATCTTCATATCCTTACATACCACAATAATCTATTATGAAGCACCTTGGCTAAGGGAGATATTGAGGCTCAATAGGTTCATATTTAGAGGTAAGTATTCATAACTTTATTTCTTCTTTGTAAGAGTAGATAGATAATGAATTTGTATTATTATCCCATTTATTAGGATTATGTATACATTGACATGAATATATATCTTCTAATACATATTTATTTTATTTTTTTTTATTATTTCTAACCCCCACTTTGTGCCACAAGCTTTGGTATGCACTAGATTAGATTTACTTTCTTTTTATTAGAATAAGTGAATGTTTAAAACCTTAAGACTCCATTGGGTTTATTGTGAAATTATGTTAGTTTATAGGCTTTGGAACCCTTCCTAGCATGATATGTTATGACAAGTGATCCCCTAATAAGGTCTAGAAGATCCCCATATTGGTCATGCTCCTACATAACAAGTCTATCCCCAATAAGAAGTATAGGTATGCTCTATCTTCTCTAAGCTAGGATTGATTTATAGACATGATGCATTTATAATTGAATACATATCTCATGTTGAATTTGTTATTTGAGGCCTCCCAAAAATAGGTCATTTAGGTTCTCATCAAAGATTATCTCTACATGTAAAGATAGGTCCTAGAAATTATGAATATAATCCTTGACTGAACTAGTTTATCACAATTTTTCTAGTTGGATGAAGTAAGTCTCTATCATGTTATTGCTATAGTGTAATTGTAGCTCCTATGTATAAACTAACCAAGAGGCACTAAGATTCATCTTTTTATTTTGAGCACACAACCATTGATACCAAATAAATTATTCAAGTTATAGATACAAGGATGACATGGTAACCTTTTATCCATGTCGGATTTAATGAAGATCAAAAGAAAATTCTATTTGTTTAATCTAATTGAGTGGATTCTTTCCATAAGATTTATGCATATCTACCTTTGCTAATACGTTTTATTGAGGTAAGTTACTTGGATTTGGATTAAGCTAGTTGGGATATCCACCTCGGTGGGCTTGTGTAATATTGATAGATGGCTAATTTGACTAATTATTTTATAAATTCATCATGATATTTTCTAAACTAGATAATATAGATTTTATAATAGATTGTATTCCTTGCATCTCACTTTGAGTGCCGTACATATTCTAGTCAAGCTGGTTTACTTTGTGATCTATCTCAGAGAACCCTGGTATAAAGGATATAACAACTCCCTATTCTATCTCCATCTATTTATTTTGATGAGTTTTACTTGGGATTTTGGTACCCTTTCTTTATCCCCTAATTAATGGTCCTACCATAAAATGGCTTAACAATGTTGACCTTGATTGGCACTTTTGACCTAACTTTGACCAATTTATTTTGTACTTATGTCATCTTAAACTCAAAATAATATAGATCACATACCCTATCTATATTTTTCTAATGTTTCCAAAAATATAAATATATCTAAAAAAAACTTGAATTGTGCACTATAGAGAAAATTTATGAAAAATCCTAAAATGGTGATAACTTTTTAAAAACAATTTAAATTAATCAAAAATTTAAATGGAGTATTACTTGAATGGTTTGTCACCTCTAGTAAAAAAATCATATAAATTCATAACATTTTGGGAGATATAGAAAAAATATAAGATCTAGGGTTTTTATATTGATATGGCCTAAATAGACACTCTAATACCACTTTTAATTATATTAATTTAAAAAATTAGAATAATAACAAAAATATATCAAAACTATATGAAAATATAACATAAAATATGAATAATATATAATCCACTTTGAGTGGTCCACCTTCCAAATGTTTGCAATAATAAATGAATACTTTGATATGATGATAAACAACTACCCACTACCTCCTTTATATAATCTACCTAGGCCATGGTTACTCCATAGGTCGACCTAAAAACATAAAGAAAACATAAATAAATGTGATATAACATCAAAGAGGGATAAGTAAGCCATAATTTATATATTCATATCTTGATACATGCGATAGGCTATGGGCATAACACAAGGTAATGTGTTAGTTGAGTCCACTAACAAGAAATTTATTAGAATTATAAATAGGATAATAAAATATAATAAAAATAATTGCCACACTATATTGAATAAAACCTTACTAGATGATAGGATCACTCCAAAATTTGCCATTGGTAAATCACCCTATACGCTTATTTATGGGAGAGAAGCTAAGATGTCCATTTCACTTGATTTACCAGCTCTTGAGTTAGCACATCAAAATGAGAGAATGGAGAATGATCTTATGGAGGTAAGGTTGGAAGAACTAATGACCTTAGAAGAAGCAAGAAATAATGCTATGCATATCATGTAATGTCACCAAGCACAAGTGAAAAGAAACTTTGACAAGACAGCTTAAAGTGAGATGATAATATATCTAAGCCTATTAATCATACTAAATTTGATGAATTATGAAGTGAACCTTATGTTATCATTGCTTAAAAATAACACAATAACTTTTAGCTTGCAAGAATAAATGGAGAATATTTGAGTATTCTAGTTAGTGGGATACAGTTGAAGCCATATTATTGAGGCCAATTTTATAAATTTATACATATTAGAGTGGGTATTTATGTTACTTAAGTGCTTCATGCACATGTGTGTGTCTTGTTTGATTGTGTTATTTTTTCATCCAAGTGTATTATAACACATGTTTGGTGTGGTGTTTTATTTTGTGTTTGTTTAGCTGATTTGATTTCAAGGTTATTTTCAAGTCTTATTTTCAGCCATGACTCCATCGCCCAATGAATATACTAAGACACTAGTCTATATGTATAGTCAAACATGCATTCCCATGAGGTCACACAATATGCTAGCCAAATTTTGGATACCATATGCCAAGGTCATAAATAAACTTGACTTGTCATGTTTTAGGAACCTTGTTCATATCCGTTCTATCCCTTGTGGGGTCTTCAAATGGTCTTTCCAAGGTCTTATCAACATATTTTAAGGTTGTTTTGACAAGTTTAATTTAATAACTTATGTTTATTTTTTACCAGTATATTCATAAAATGGTATGAAAAGGTGGACTCAAATAATGTCAAAGGTTATTGTCTCTCAAATTAATCTCATGATTTGAACACCTTGAATGAACACTTTATACTTGTTTTTGACCAACTAATGTTGTTTTGTAAAGTTTAAGGTAAGTGTCATGAAATAAAAAAGGGTATATGGCCAAGTCCAATGAATGTAAAAGATGAAATATATATACAAATACATTTTTAAAGTCTTGTGAAGGAGTTATCTAACTTTCACATATGTTAAAAATTTCAAATCATGTTAATTTTGTAGGTTCAATGTCTAAATAAGAGAGAATCACTCTTAAGTAGTCAATTGCAAACACTTGTATAGACTTGGAGGATCCATATTTAGGTGAAAATTTATTAAAATTTTATATTCACCTTACTCAAGTTATATTCATAAATATCAATCTTGCATAGGTCCCAAGATTCTAAAATTTGCATTAGAACCTCTATCATCTTCTTGGTAGACTAACAATGGTCAACTCCATGTACTTGGTATGGATAAAAGAGAGAGAGTGGTGAATAGATATTATGTGAAAATTAATGGGGTCTAATGGAATTTATATTTTTATAATTGTTTCTTAGACTGGTTCCCCCTCCTTTATGAACAATCACTAAGATCTTCAGGTGGTTTTAAACCCTACATAAACCCCATAGGCTTAGTTTTACACAAGTTTCATGAAATTTGGAATTTTTTGGAGAATGATGAGAAAATTTTAAGTTATATATGGGTATGAAAAACCATATAACATATTTATCCATCAGGTTCACATGTGTGAACAACTATGTATCAAGAGGAACTTTCATGTGAGATAAGTTGAAGGTTTTCACTTGAGGTTTTGAAGTTTCTACAAGGTTCAATGCATAAAATTAGTTGTAAAATTTTATAAAAAATAATTAAAATCCCTTCCATCATATAAAATTGTAAAAAATTAATTTATTTATACTTTAAATGCCCCAAACCTTTCACAAGCTCATTACTTTCTATTATTGAATGTTTCAAAGATTAGGGTTATGACCTCATGAGAAGTCTCTCAAGATAATATGTTTGCAATAAAGTTTTAACACAATAATAAAATAATAAAAATAGTCATCATGTAGGTCTTAAATAATGAAAATATATACCTACAAGTATGCATACCTATAGATCTCATTTACATTTCAAATGTAATGAATATCACATGAGAAGATGAGGTTCATTAGGTCACACAGATAAAAAAAGACATGAAAAAAATGGGTACCCATTGGGACACTAAAATTTTGTCACTAACTCAAAACATCCTTTTCTAAGACACCACCGTATAATGAACTCTAACTACCACCTACAAATTAGTCTATGCCTTTGTGTAGAAGATGTGGACTATGTGGTACGTGAGAGATGCCCAAGGATTTGCTATAGGGTCAATAGAATCATAATAATCATTAAAAAATAATTCCATGACATCAAGGTGCCAATTAATAAGGTTATTAGAGACAATTAAGAAATCAACATGCCTAACTAGGCTAAAACACCTAAATGATAGTATGCATGACTACTTGAGAATTCAAGCTAGTTCTTAAGCTTGAAAGAGAAGATTCAAAAGTTGTATGGGATTTGGATTTATATAGATAAATAATTTTATTAAATCACTATACACTAGGTAATATAATGAAGATATGATAGGGTGATACAAATAAAACCTATCTTCAACTTGCAGTCATATAGTCTCATTCACCTATAAACATAATGGTCAAATCTAAGCAACTCAAAGAATTGAATGAATATGGAGAGAATGTAATAAAATAATGAGGATGGAATTTGACCTATTTAAAACTTCCTTAGTTAAAAAAATATGTTTAAAATCTTCTTAGACTGTATGATCCTTCCTTTAGGATTAGCAAGCCTAAATGTACACTCATAAACCTACACAGGCCCATGTATAATAATGATATAATTTTTCATGTTGTGAAGAGAGTTTGAATATTTAAATATTTAGGTAGATTGAAAACATGTTATAAAGTTATTTCATGTGATTTAACTCATTGGGAAAGAGAGTGAATGGCTCAAACATAGACATTAAGGTCAATTACACTAGTATGCTCATAAACCCTAGTATGAGCTAATGGATGTTGAAGAGGGCTTAGAGAGTAAAAGTGGAAAATAATACCATTGGTAAAGGTAAATATAGATGATAAATACGTCCATAAATTTTTTAAGGTCAAAACCAAACTCCATGATGGCATTTTCAAGACAAACTCTCTCTCTAGCTCACCAAATGTAGTCTACCTAGCCTGAGAAACACTTTCCTAATATTAGAATTGTATAGATGATTTTCATGGGATACCAATCTCATTTGGGATGTTATATACCATTTTATACTTAAAATTTGTGTCATTAGTTAATTATTTAAGGACACAATCTATATGGATCGTCATTAAAATGATAAGCATGTTTCAAGTTGCCAAGAGGATTGAAAATGACCTAATGAGAGAGATAGTGTTTATAAACACTAGATATGGATTGAATTTCCAGTAAAACCACATAAAAATCATTCATCCCTCTAGGAATAACTTTACCATTATATTTTATTATACTTGTACCTATATGAATACATTAAATGTTGTGTTTTTGTGAGGTTTTGGGCTCAAAATAGGGTGTTTGATCTCCTAAACAAATGTGAACTATTGGGGAGGGTGGATTGGATTGGGGTGTATTATACCTCCATAGGTATTAATATCCATACATTTAACCCTGTAAGTGCTCCTACAGGTATGAGTTTTGGAGGCAATATGAGAATGCTTATTAAAGACTAGGTTTTTTTCTATTCCTTGGTTCATACATCTAAAAAAGTTTTAGATCCTCAAATTTGACATGGAAATTCATGGGAGGTATTAAAATTGAATCAAACAATTATTTATAGTTTCACATGTGTGAGAGTTGTATGGAACAAAATCTCAATTTCTAGGCCTAGAGACCTAATTAAGGCCTAAATGGAGAGAGAAACAAGATGAATAGGTGTACTTGCACTCTATGTATGGTCATGAAATTTGGTATAGATATGTAAGAGAATAATGGGTACTCAAATCCATTATTTTTTTCAATAACATATATACATTGTCCTATACAATGAGCTTTATTTATTTTGAGGGATATAAATAAATGAAGGTAAGTGAGAGGTTTGGGTGTGAGATGGAGTGATATAAAGTATATAAGACACTAATATGGGTTGATAAAATTTAATAAGGTAATTATAATTGATTCATGAATATAAATTGAATTAATGAAGTTGAATACCAAATTTTAAGCATTTGAGCCCAAAGAGGGCTAGTGAATATTGCATGTTTTTTAGGACAAAAAGAGAAGTTACAAAATTTATATTAAAATTGTGTAGAAACCTTTCAATCATGACACATGTTAATTAAACATCTTATAATTATAATTTTAGGTGTATAGGTTTAGTATCAAAATGGAGGAGTTAGACTCAAGAATGCAAAATTGCTTAAGCAACCTCCTATGTCAATTTCAAGGACATCACTGAGTAAGCATACACATGTTAATGAAAACCTTCATGACTATTTTTTTAATCAGTTTATTGTATTAAAAATACATCCATGATAGATAACACTTATACATGATCTTATAGACCTCTTATATCTTTCTGTATACACCCTAAATTGGTCAAGAAATCACACATATCATGTCTTTTCATAGTCATCTTCACAAGAGACTCTAACTAGAGAATATGAGCCTTGTTTTCACTAGTCATGTCTTTATTTTGCTTGTTTTGGTCTTGTTTCTTACTTTTATCACCCCTCCATTATATAAATCAACTAATATATACCCCCAAAGACCCATAAAATTAGCTTGTGTCAATCTCAACCTATTTTTTTGAGTCTTAGACAACAAAATTCTAGAGGATTATAGCACCCTATGCTCCTATCATACTCAATGTTGTTATCCAATGGTCATTTTTTCTTGATTGACAGGTCCTAAACCCCTCTTATCCCCTCCCTTAAGATTTGTTTTTGTTTTTGATGTCGGCTAGTATGAATAAAGCTCCTAAATTCAAAATAAATAGTATCTCATATAAGGACTTCACAAGGCATTTTATATCTAGTACTTAATACTTTGGCACACTAAGTAACTAAAATTAGTTATTAATATACCTCAAAATTCTACATCACACATAGATTTTCATGCTTGATCAAGGAATTGCCTAGGCAAAATTTCATTCTTTCATCTACCATGCATGTTGATTATACACATTTCCTAAGGGAGAAATGCATTTGATTAGAGACCCTAGTTAAAGGGTTAATCTAGGTAGTGATTAGGATAATAGGGGTTCTAGATCATGCGATCATACTTACCCTAACCCATTTTTTTCCTTTTGGATTTATATATGTTTGTTGTTTTGTGTGTGTATATATAAATAGGGTTTGAGAATAAAATAGTTCATACAATAACACAAATAGGCAATCACAAAGAATTAAGGACACCTATAGGACCCCAAGATCAAACCACACCAAAATCTAGAACCATAAATTGAAACACACAATAGCACTAGACACCAAAGTGTCCTATTTTTGGTGTTCCTATCTTTTTACTAAATGAAATCTAGATTTAGGTCTACAATATTTTCTTAGTCTTGCACAACCATTTTTAGCCTCTATATCAACCATTTCAATCTGTTTCTAGATAAGTTATATTTCTTCCTATTTATTGCTATTTTTAGAAAGGTGAAAAAGATAAATAATTGCATAAATATTTACTAATTTATTAATCTAGACCCTTAACTAAAATAAGAATAAAAATCCATTATTTCCAAATAGGTTAAATGATTTGGTGAACTTGACTTACTTTGAACAAATCTCAAACTCTAGGTACCCCTAGGATTTTCCATCACATTTTTGTGCAAAATTCAATTTCAAAATACTAATTTTTGTATAAATTTTTGTTCATTTTTTTATTTAAAATTATTTTATAATTAAAATCATTTTAATAATTTCAAAATTCTAAAACTCCAACCCAAAATCCTGGATTTCTAAACTAGGTCCTCAAACCCCAAGCCTTCCTTCCTTACAATTTTTAGATATTTTTTCTAGAATTTTACAAATGATTTGGAGTGTTGAAAATATTTTCAAAATCTATATCTTAGTAGTCATTCTTGACTTTATTTTATTAATATTACTTTTACATACTCTCTTTGGTGAGAGAAATAAAATGGCCACTAAGTCACTTCTTCCCTCTCATCCTATAGATAAATTTCTAATTTTTTCTCATAATTATGACAATAAATGGACAAATTTGTAAAATTGCACATTAGCCAAAAATGAGGAAAATGATTTCATTTACAATGACTACAATTAATATTTTTGTAATGAGGAATATGATGATGCATATGAAAGTTATAGTGAAGAAAAAGTAGATGCATCTTCTTCTCTCAAACCTATCTCTTTTCTTCCCTCTTCCAATAAAATAATTTTGATAAATGGGAAAGCTAATTTTAACCTCATTCTACTATGAAAAATACATCAAAGGTACAAATTAATCATGAAATTATAAGTAAACCTCTCATTGGTGATAATTTTATTGCATTTGAACCTAGTTTTTCCCTCTCTTTTACTACTTCTGTGTTCAAATTACAATAATATAAATGAAATAAAATCAAATTTCTATTGCATAATTCAAATGATCAATCTCATGTTCTTAACTCTACCTTGTCATCTCAAACAATTATTAAAAAAAAAGTTTAAATGATAACTCTCTTACTCTTACTTCTAATATTGTAAATGAAAATAATACATGCACTTCATTCAAGGATGACATGGATGCACGTAGTGTTCCAATTTCACATGACAAATTATTACATATTAAAAAATTATTAACATCATCTCTTACCCCTATCCCTAGTGATAATGAAAGTGATAATGAGTATGATAGTGAACATGAAAATGAATATGACAATGAGAGTGAATATGAAAGTGATACTTCTACTTTTCCTCTTTAATATGAACAAATTTCTGATTGTGATAATTCATGGAATAATGATGATTATTATGCATATAGTGAAGAATAAAATGAATCTCATGCTTCTAAATCTTCTCTCACTCCTCTCAAACATAATTCATTATAAAATGTTTCTTCTACTTCTATGCATGATTTTATTTCAAATGATGCACATGTCAATGATAACATCACATCTTCTATTCAGTTAGAATTTGATTCACTAAATACTAAAGATACCAATGAATCTCCCAAGTGACCCCCTAGTAAAATAGCACATATTTTTCACTCTTCACCCAAAGAGAATGGTAGCCCACATCCCTCTACTAAGGTCCAAGTTACCATTCCTCCAAAGGTTTATGTGAGCACACTTGCTCTCTATGATCTAATTTATAAATGTAACATTCCCATGGCTAAAATAAATTATCAAATTCAATGATTAAATGAATCACTTCATGATACTAATATACCATCCCAAGAGATTATTTATTTGATGCATGTAGTTGGTGAATCACAACACCAAGTACATATTCTTACTTTGGAAAATAAAGCTTATAAGTCTTGGATGGATGTCAATGACTTTCATGGTAACCCTCTTCCAAAGACATTTGTAAAAGCTTCATTTCCTAAGCATTTAAAAATACCCAAATTTATTCAATTTGATGGAACTAAAAATCCATTAATATACCTTGTTAGGGTGTGGAGCTAAAAGCTTCAACTATTTGCAGACACGAAGAAGAGGTTGCTAAAGCACCAGAAGCACTAGCATCGACAGCATGACCGATGTCAGTCAGATGCAATGCAGAAGGCAACTGATGAGGATAGGCAGTCGACCGACGTCGGTAGCACCAGACAAGTAGGGACCGACGTCGGTCGCCTGTGTGTTCCAAAACTGCTATTGACGAACAGTCAGTTAAGTGAAGCAAGTGTTTGCATGTCAAATGACTAATTATAGTCATGAGCTGTGTGTCTAATTATTGTAGTTAGATTTCTATTTTTGTAACCATGGGATTCTATTTAAAGACCCATGAGGCTTGTATTGTAATTACCAAGAAGGTAAGTAAAAGCATTGAAGCAAGCAAGGTCAAGGAGATCAGTTGAAGCATTCAAGGAGGGTTAATAACTCAAGCTATAGATTTGTTGTGTTGAGCAAGAGAGAGAGGGAAGAAGGTCTTGAGGTGTGGTAAGCCTTTGAGGTGGAGGAAGAAGTGGCATCTTCCTTATTGTATTTTCTTCTAGTAATATCTAATACCAGAGTGTGTATTGTCTCTCAAATTCTTTGTTGTCTTAAGTTTCTAGTTACTTTATCATTCTGGTATAATTCCATGTTTAATTGTGTATAAGAAAGTAATCAATTGTGCTTCTATTAGATAAGGGGTCACCTAATAGTTGGTATCAGAGCTACAATTTGCAGGAAGCAGGTTATTGTTTTTTTTATTACAGGTCATTCACAGGGTTTTTTGATTGAGTGGGAGTTCAACAATGGTAGAAGAAAGTAAGCTATGAATGGAGAAGTTTAACGGCAAGAATTATCAACATTGGAGGATGCAGATTGAGGACTATCTGTATCAGAAGGATCTGTACTTACCGTTGGGTGGGGTTGCATGTAAGCCCACAGATATGAAGGATGAAGAATGGAGTGTTCTTGATCAGAAGGCTCTTGGTTCCTTAAGGTTGAGCCTTGCATCATCTGTGATTTCCATCTTATCATAGTGCAAGACAATGAAAAAATTGATAAAGTCCTTGGTGACTTTATATGAAAAGCCCTCGGCTTCTAATAAGGTATATCTTATGAAGCAACTATTTACTTTACAAATGCAGGAAGGTGGATCAGTACATACTCATCTCAATGATTTCCGTGGTTTGGTAAACCAATTAGCTTCAGTCAATATTTTTTTTGATGATGAGGTAAAGGCTCTCTTGATTTTATGTTCTTTTCCTGAAAGTTGGGACAGTTTGGTTATGGTAGTAAGTAATTTTGCATCTGCTTCTAAAATCTTAAAAGTTGATGATGTTGTGAGTGTGATCTTGAATGAGGAAATATGCAGGAGAAGCATAGGTGAATCATCAGGTAATGCTCTAAGTGTAGAAAGTAGGGGAAGGCAAAGGGAGAAGGTTGAGCAAGGGAAATCAAGGTTTTGAAGGAGATCCAAATCCAAAGGTGTTACCTACTAGTTTTGTGGAAAGAAAGGACATACAAAGAAGGAGTGTTGGTTGAGAGATAAAGAGAATCAACATGCAGGTATTGAAGAAGCAAAGGATGAAAATATTGTGGTACAGGATGCTCTCATACTTTCTTTGGATAGTCAGGTAGGATCATGGATTTTAGATTCTGGTTCATCTCTTCATGCATCCCCAAACAGAGATTTTTTTCATGAGAATGAACAAGGAGACTTTGGAGTGCTCTATTTAGGGGATGGTATGCCTTGTTAGATAGTTGGCAAAGGGAAAGTGCAGCTGAGATTGTAGATTGACAACACATGGGTGTTGAAGGAGGTCATGCATGTTCTAATTCTAAAGCAGAGTTCAATTTCTGTAGGAAGGTTGGGTGATGAGGGATGTACAATAACCCTCACAGCAGATTCTTGGAAGGTTACCAAGGGAACACTTGTTCTAGCAAGAGGTAAGAAAGTAGATACTCTTTATTTGTCTACTTGTATTGCTGATTCTACTTCTAGTTTATCTACTTCAACTGTAGATTCAAAGATGTGGCTTAATAGGCTTGGTCACATGAACAAGAAGGGAATGGACGTTCTTGATTCAAAAGGTATGTGTTCAGATTCAAAAAGCATAGATAGAGTTCATTGTAGAAAAAGGAAATTTGATGCTTTTGACAGGAATAAAGAAGCCTTGGTGTTTATGGAGGAGATGAAGGACAGAGATCAGTCACAAGGGCTGAATAAATCTGAGCAGGGCAGCATGGATAGAGGTTTGATCCAAGATGAGCTCACAGATGAAGATTTCATCACTTACAGGAACACACAGACACCAATGTTAGTCACTTGGGATCGACGTCGGTCATCCAGATATCGACATCAGTCATGTGCAGACCAGCAGGGTCGGTAGGTTAGGTAGGAGAAGTCTGATGTCGGTCATCAGGACTGACGTTGGCAGGAGGGACGTCGGTGTCGGCCAAGGAAATGACGTTGGTAGTCAGGGTCAGTGCAGGGAACTGACATCAGTCAGGAGCAGACTAGGAGATGGCCGAGATCGATCACTGGAATGGATGATGGGTGGATAGTTAGCTATTAAGGAGTCTCAAACACCCATATGGAGGTCAAAAATGGTAAGTGAACCTCATATTCATTGTTCACCTTCTTTATATTGCATACTGATAGTCAAGAACTAGGAAGATGGAAGAAGCAATGAAAGTAGGATCCAAAAATAGTGGGAGCTTGGCATGGATGAGGAGTGTGAGTCCTTGGAGAAGAACCAAATAGATATTTGTTGGTAGAGTTTTCAGCTAGAAGGAAGCACTGGATAGAGGGATGGATTCCCATATTAGAGAAGAGAGTGGATGGACATATGAGATAGAAGACTATGGTATATGGTCTTGATTAGGCTGTAGAGCAATGGAGGTTTGACCATTGTGTTTTATCTTTACCAGGTTGGATAATATTAGCTACATTATCTTGTTACTGTATTGTGTTACTTGTTGCAGGGTTTCATATACAGGGAGTTTTCTGAACTAAGGGTAGAGTTGGTTCAGAAGTATGTCAAGAAGAATTTGGGAGAAGCAAAATTCTTTTGGCATAAGTGATAGGTATAGCATCATAGGTTTGCGTGGTGGTTGGTCTTCAAGAGTGACTTTGAAGAGGGATACCGAGGCAAGAGAAAAAAATAGATGGTGTACAGGTATAGGTACAGTAGCATCTGTTTATCTCCAAGTGGAAGATTGTTAGGGTGTGGAGCTAAAAGCTTCAACTGTTTATAGACATGAAGAAGAGGTTACTGAAGAACCAGAAGCACTAGCATCAGCAGCATGACCGATGTCAGTTAGATGCAGTGCAGAAGGCAATCGACGATGGCAGGTAGTCAGATGACATTGGCAGCACCAGACAAGCAGGGACCGGTGTCGGTCGCCTGTGTGTTCCAGAACTGCTGTTGACAAATAGTCAGTTAAGTGAAGCGAGTGTTTGCATGTCAAATAACTAATTATAGTCACGAGCTGTGTGTCTAATTATTGTAGTTAGATTTCTATTTTTGTAACCATGGGATTCTATTTAAAGACCCATGAGGCTTGTATTGTAATTACCAAGAAGGCAAGTAAAAGCATTGAAGCAAGCAAGGTCAAGGAGATCTACAGGTGTAAGGTTAAGGAGATCAGCTGAAGCATTCAAGGAGGGATAATAACTCAGGCTATAGAGTTGTTGTGTTGAGCAAGAGAGAGAGGGAAGAAGGTCTTAAGGTGTGGCAAGCCTTTGAGGTGGAGGAAGAAGTGGCATCTTTCTTATTGTATTTTCTTCTAGTAATATCTAATACAAGAGTGTGTATTGTCTCTCAAATTCTTTGTTGTCTCAAGTTTCTAGTTACTTTATCATTCTGGTATAATTCTATGTTTAATTTATTATAAGAAAGTAATCAATTGAGCTTCTGTTGGATAAGGGGTCACCTAACATACCTTAAATCCTTTTAGAAGGCTTTTCCATATCATGTGAGTTCTTTAATTATACTTAAGTTGTTCTAGCAGACATTAGTGGGTAATGTATAAAATTAGTTCTTTCATCTACTCCCTGTGTGTTCCTTTCATACATATGATGAATTAAAGGAGGAATTTCTCAAATATTACATAGAAAACATGGGCCTTAATGTTACATATGAGAAACTTTCCCCATTGCATCAGAATTATTTAGAGCCAGTTAGTGATTATATCTTATGATTCAAGACACACATATTACAATTAATCTATAAACAAAAAAATTATATATTCAACATATCTTTGTTAGGGGGATTCATCAACCCTTCCTATAGCATAAATTATATTAGATAGACTCCTCTTTTAGGCACTTATGTTATATAATTTTATCCTTGGAGAAGAAATTGGGATTGGTTGAGTTAGATTCAGTTGATTAACTTACTCTATATTTTACAACATTACCTTCATCTATAGCTCTTAACAATCAGGGTCAACCATGTCCAAAACAAGATAGGACACCACAGCTAGAAAAACAACTAATGAAGAACACAAAACTAGTTTTTAGAGTACCACTTATAGTATGCACTATAGAGAATAGTAGTAGGGTACCACTACAATTTTATTCAAATTAGGATAGCTCATATGTCATATTATCGACACTACTAGATAAGATTTTAATCATATTGCCTTATATTAATTGTCAAGACCCACATCTCCTACACAAGTGGCCACAACAGCCCTTTTGTAACTATCATCATATTTATGAACACAGAGACAATGATTGTTATGGACTCATGGACTATATTAATAGATGTGTTGATAAAGTCATCATATAATTCACATTGAGGCCATCAAGATATCCTCCATCATGGAACCATATACCTCATTCCTCCATGATTGAGTCATCCCAATAAATTCCTTCATAGGAATCATGAATTACTCATTGTGAGGGTAATGTAGTTTCTAGGATAGAGCCTCATAAGAGATATCATATCCTACCTACTCAGAGGGTTTAGAGACTAGTAAAGCAAGAGTAACCTACATATAGTAATGTATTCCTTGGAGTACATAGTGTAATTACATATACATATCTAGCATAATCACAAGCACCATAGCAAAGTTTCTAGGGTCTTATATCATGTAGCAACCTGATATGGTTAAGATTAGATGAACCTACATCATAGATTACTACTCTATATATATATATTCATTATATTTAAGAATTTAGGGACCTATTTCATGTATAAACCCACTATGATTGAGATTAGATGATACCCCATCATAGGTTATAGTTCCATCTTGATCTATTGCTCAGTCATTCACATCACAACAAAGGCCACTAGGTGTTATTTCATGTGAATCATATGTCTATCCATCTTAGCTCTCAGCTCATCTATCTCTCTCATGTTGCCCTAATGTATGCAATTATCACAATAGTATCCCTATCAAACAAGTGGGCATGGATACTATCCATGACCATCACTCACTCTATTAATCCTTCCTCCACTGCATCATAAGGTACATTTTGTGTGAGCTCATGAAGTGTTAACTTGATTATTGTCTCCTAATAATCATCATCTCCACCTCCTACCCTAGCCTATGCTCCATCCTAAGTACCTCCCACTTTACCTATGCACAAAGTATGACACTATGTTAGCTATATACTTTGAAATCAAGCTAAAGAAAAATTTTATACATAGTTCAAAATTAATCATTGATTACTTCCCATCATCTATATTGGCTCAAGATCCTCATACTCTAGATCATCTCATAACTCAATAGGGTATAATGAAGACTACTAATGCCTAACACACCATGTGGTATACACATATGTGCATCCAACATCATCCAAATTTAGAATATCTATGATTGCATCCCTCACATCTAAAGGTAATGATGCAAGCTCAACCTTAGTAGGTCTTGCATGAACTCCTACCCTTGTAGATTCTCATACACTCCTCATCCACACCCATGCTACTAGGGGCACATCTTGTAGAACCCAAAATTTTCTAGTAAAATGATCATATTGAAAGCACTCATATACTTCACCCTAGTGGTCATGTATCTAATAACTAACCCTCATGAATCATAGTTATATTTCATCCTCTATCCACTTAGAAAAACCTCTATAAGGCCTCCATATAATGTCACCAGTACCAATCCATCTAAAACTTCCCTATAATGGTCCATCCCATGGGATCAGATAGCCAATGTGCTCATCCATCACTCTTCAAATGGTTATAGAGGTGCCCACTCTACCCTCGATAATCCAATCAACTACATAACTAGTAGATGTTCATAGGCCCAATAATGCAATAAGGTCATCATGCTCACCCTACCACTAAATGACTCCTATATAAACCTATAGATATCCCTATATAGGTGGGATAGCATAGTCTTCCCCCATAATAATATAGTGACATATACCTCCACATTATGCACAATCTTGTCCATCCTATATGTAACAAATACTCTACTCTCAACCAAAATAACAAAAGATGCCAACAACATAGCTAACCACTTACACAAGCATGGAACATTAGACTACACAATGATTAATATTATCACATCACTATTACTACCTCTTCAATGTGTACCTAAAGATACAACAAATTATAAATATGCATGATCAATCACATCAGTACCCATGTTATCCTATATCATTGCTTGTCATCTACTAACTAGTAAATGTAGCATAAGATACACATCCTCTAAAATCATAGGCATTTCCCTTATAAGAAGATAAAAAGTACATGTATCTACATTCCACCTCTTATATAAGGTAGTCATTAAATATCAGTCACACACATGACCCAATCCCACCCTATTTATAACCTCTCTCTCGTCAATAGATAGTGATAACAACCTTAATGTCTCCATCACCTAACCCCTATGGAACTATCTCATCCATACCTCACTTTATAAAACACTAGAAACAACACATATATCAATAAATAATACCAAATCAAAATCCAAGATAGAATAATAGTGAAGAATAAAGCAACATCATAGAAAAATTATGCTTCTAAGATAACAGTGTTGTAATAAAGACAACACTAAAACCTATATAGGAGCACTGAACCCTAGTTACGAGAGCTAGAAATAAAAATAACTTCCTAAGATAATTTTAAATACCTCAAAAACACCCAAATAGGCCAAAAAACTAATAAAAACCAAGTGTTTGAGTTGCTTACTAGGTTCACATAGCCACCATCCTGAATCTGGGCCACTAGCTTCTCAAACTGGGTCATGGTAGGTACTCATCTTCTTGGAATATTTCTCACTCTAGAGCTCAAAATCTCAACCTAGTCAATACACGAATGAATCAATAATCAATCCAATTTCCTATATTAACCAAATTTTTCATTCAAAACAAAATACCATTTTTCCCACAACTCAAACCTCGTAATTCTATTTTTCAAACTATATCCTTACACAAAATCATAATAATAATAATATGTTCAACATCACTAAAGCTTCACTTTCTTATTTCTTTAGTTGCCTACTATGGCATGAACATTTGTATATTTATCTTATAACTAGACATGCACATTGGTCATCATTAATAAAAACATGTTCCACACTTAATAACACAATCTAATCAATTAAACAATATTTCAATCTATTTACAACATAACAACCTTATTTATATTACTACGCCACTAGTCATCACTTTTGGCTTGACCTTCTTTATCAAAGATTTTATACCTCTCCCCAAAGTGGGGCATCGATCAAACTATTCCTATTTCTACACTTACCTAGCATACACATCCACTCTCATTAATGGATACACCATGGTTCTTATACATCTAACAATCAAATTTAGCTTAGATTGGTCAAGATATATAGTGACTTAGATTATGTGGGTCACTCAACATTACTCATGACATTTAGAGGGATATACCTCTAGTTTATAGATTCATAGACTATCCAAATATAGTGTTTAAAATTATATGGATTCATAGTGATTTTGATGTAGATACAAACTCATATACCAGAATTTATGGCATGTACATGCTACACATCTCACACACATTGTTTCATATAACATGACATAGCTACAAAATCATTTAGTAGACTATAGACATAATGCAAATCATAGTTTTTTTGTCTCTATATTTGCACATGAGGCATGTAAATATATGACATATCACATGTGCTTATATAGATTACCATATTATGTAGACATGTCACTCACATACTAGATCTGGGGGCATGACACATATGTTCATGTTCTTCCTCACTCAGGATAGACTACACAAGTTTATATGAGATAAAGGATAGACATTGGTTTTGGGACTTTGAGCACTTCTTATTTTCATTTTAGATATTTAGAGTGGTGGCATGATATATTTTTGTCTTCATGGCATATATATTTTATACATACATCTAGATGACATGAGTTTATATGGTATAAAGGATAGACATTGGTTTTGGGCCTCTAAGTGCTTCTTAGTCTAAATTCATATATTCAGAGTGGGGGCATGATGTATTTTTATCTTCATAGCATATATATTTTATGCATACATCCTTATTAGATGATTTTATTGGTACAAAGGATAGACATTACTTTTGGTCCTCTGATCATTCCTCATCTTTAGTCAGATTCAGCATATAGGGAAAGCATTGCCATCTTTCTCCATGATACATAGATTCCAAATTTAGATTCAGTATAGGGGACATCCACTCCATGGATTCCATATCTCTCTAAGAATTATTCATCTCTCCATCCACTTCCTTGGCCAAGAAGTGAGTTGGACCCTTACAACATATTCACCCCCACATAGGTAAGTTCAGGTACACATTTTCTTCTTCTTTATTTTACTCTAATATTTGATTTAATTGCATCAATAGAATAAAAGGGGGGAAATATATAAACCTTAAATTGGTCAAGAAACAACACATATCATGTCTTTTCATAGTCTTCTTCGTAAGAGACTCTGACTAGAGAATATGATCCTTGTTTGCACTAGTCATGTCTTTATTTTGCTTGTCTTGGCCTTGTTTCTTGCTTTTTTCACCTATTTATTATTTTATTCAAATGATCTATACCCCTAAAGACCCCTAGAATTATCTTGTATTTAGTCCCATCCTATTTTTTGAACCCCAAATAACATAATTCTAGATGACTACAATGCTCGGTGTTCCTATCCTACTCGGTATTATTGTCCAATGGTTATTTTTTCTTGCTTAATAGGTCCTAAACCCTTATTATCCCCTCCCTTAAGTTTTATTTACATTTTTTATGTTTTCTAGCATGAATAAATATCCCAAATTCAAAATAAATATTCTTCTATATAAAGGACTTCATAAGTCATTTTATATCTAGCGCTTATGACTTTGACACACTAAGTAATTAAAATCATTCAACATTATAGCTCAAAACTTTGCATCACACATAAATTTTCATTCTTGATCAAATAAGGGCCTAGGATAAGGTCAATTCTTGCATCTACCTTGCACATTGATTATACAAGTTCCATAAAGGAGAACTACATTTGGTCTAAGACCCTAACTTGAGGGTTAATGGAAGCAGTTGTCAAGATAGCAGGGGTTCTAGATCATGTGATCATACTTCCCATAATCCATTTTTTAATTTTTGGCTTTGGATATGTTTGATATTTCATGTGTGTATATATATCTAGGGTTTTAGAATAAAATAGGTCATATAATAGCACAAACATGGTAATCATAAAGAAGTAAGGACACCTACAGGACCTTGAGATCAAACCATACTAAAATCTAGAACTAAAAATTGAAATAGATAACAACACTAGAATTTGACTACAACGCCAGACACCAAAGTGCCCCATTTTTTGTGCTCTTATTCTTTTGTTGAACAAAAGCTATATTTAGGTTTACGACACTATCTTTTTCTTGCATATCCATTTTTAGCCTCTGTATCATCCATCTTAGTCTATTTCCATCTAATTTATATTTATTCCTATCTTTTGATATTTTTAGAAAGGTGAAAAAGACAAATAATTACTTAAATCTATACTAATTTATTAATCTATATCCTTAACTAAAATAGGAATAAAACTCCATTATTCCTAAATAGGTTAAATCACTTTCTCTAGCTCACTTTTTCCCATATATTAAGCCTTGTATGGCTTTACAAAAGATCCTCACATTGGTTATGGTGAAGTCCTACCAAAATTAAATCTTTTACTTTCCTATTGGAATCAATTCAAGCTAGATATTCTACCTTCATCTTGAAAATAGTGATATTTAATGGGTTGTTTTGATGAATGCTTAGTTTTAATATATGTGACTCCTTACATTTATCCTTATTATTCATGCCTCTTTTTAAGTTTGTCTTATTTAACATGTCATAAGAAGTGATATACCTAGTTTGATTAGTAAGAGAATTGGTAAACCATTAGTGTTTATTGTTATCCCATCTTGGTTGATCATCCTATACTCTTTCAACTTTCATAACCTTCATATTGAATCACTAGTGTGATAGGGACTATTTTGGAATAACATAATAATATTGTAACTTAGTATTACATTGTGTATTCTTAGAAAGATGAGGACCTCATGTTTGGTGCATCACCTCTAATTTATTGATTAGTTTTAGTCTTCATATTTCCCTTTTCCAAGTCAAGTAAGTAGTATAGTTATTATTTTAGATGTTTTACTTGGGAGATAGCCCAAATTATAGATGGTTGATTACCTTTAAGGTCACCCACAACCTAGGATAAATCCCATTACATATCCTATGTTGATAGTGCTTGAATCACCCTCTCAAGGGTACAAATTTGAGTTATAACAAAAACAAAACACACATCTCTACTTCCTTAATGGATATCTCATTCTTCTAAAAGTGGAAGATGATAAAAGAGACTATATAGTAGATCTAACCTAATACCTAGGCAATTAGGTATAGATATGAGGACTTTTACACATCTCCATTAGACATGAGCATTTTGTAAATACCCTTACCAACAAGCTCTGAGATTCTAATGTTTGATAAATATAAGTGGAGAAGGTACCCATGCAAAAAAAATCAAGAATTTTACGTGGCATGCCATGAGATCACGTATAGTGATGTTTATCTATTATGACTCTTTCCCAAAAGTCTCACAGGACCTTCACTTGAATGGTTCATGCATCTACCAAAAGGGTCCCTTACAAGTTTTAAATAACTAATATAAAAGTTAATGAGACATTTCTTGTTGAACAATGAACATGATATTTCCATTATTGATATTTACAATACTAAATATAAAAATGGGGATATCCTAGATTCATTTATATAATGGTGGAGAAGCCTTGCTAGCTGATTCCACTATATGGTCCATGAAATATAAATATCTAAGATATTTATTGATAATATAAATGGTGAATTGAAATATCATTTAAAATTGTAGTGTGACAAATCTTTTGATGAAATTATAGAGAAGGGTATTCATATTTAAAAATCACTCATTGAAATGTGGATAATAAAATTATATATATTTGAAATGAACAAGGTTAGATCCAAGATAATACTTTATTGGGTAAACCCAAAGTCTTCAATAAGAATTAAAATGTAGTAGGGAATTGTGTCATGGATTCAAAGCATGTACAAATAGTTCAAAAATCTCCCCCCACTACCAAAAATACAAATATCTCTAGTATGACTATACCAAGATGGAAACCAAAGCCTAAAATGATATAAAAGGAATATAGATAGTCTTGGTGTACCAATGGAAATGTTCCTAAAATAATTAATTGTTGATAATATGATTACTCTCTCAAAAATTCAAACATTGGATGATAACAAGCCACACCCTGATTGGTGTTGATAAGATGAGTTTTTCCAATACCACCAAGTCAAAGGGCATGACACTAAGAAGTTTATGCAATTAAGTAATTTCATTCAAGATTTAATTTAAAAAGGAGAAATATAATTTTAATGGGGTATCCCAAAAAATCAATCTAAAAATCAATAGTTAGGTATATATCAGGACTCTACCTAATCATGATCAAAGGAAAAAGAAATAACTGAGGGATCTAAGGTCAAACTTCCACCTCCAATAATTAATTATCAATCCATTCCATAATATTATATTAATACCATAAAAATTTTATGCCCCCAAGATCCTACACATCTACCATATCCCATCCTCAAAATCAATAGGGCAATAACTAATTATGTAGTCACCACATAACATGGAAAAATCAGAGTTCTTGGAATACCTCCAAAAGACTCACCTACCTCCTCATCTTAAAAATTCACTATCCCTAAAAGTGCATCAAATTATTTTGATAAACCATATGATATCATTCAGCAAATTGAGAAGAACCCATCCCAAATCTCTCTTATGGATATTCTCAAAATGTTGTTTGTACATTGGTAGATATTGAATCAAGTATTGAATGAATTAAAAGTTCATAGGGATATCAAAAATAGTCAATTTCAAGCCTTTGTGGATCATTTATCCCCTTTATAACAAATCACCTTTAGTGCCCAGGATAGGCCACCTATAGGCCTTTACCATAATTATCCATTATACATTGAAATCTCCATTGCTAATCACAAAATCCCATGGGTGCTTGTAGATAGAGGATCAACCTTGAATTTGTGTAATCTTGACTTTATTATGAATTTGGGGTATTATAAATGTTCATTAAGGCCCACTTTAATAATGATTAAGGCATATGATGATAATGAGAGGCTATCTATTGGCATAATATATCTTCCTATAGTTTTGGGGTTCATAGTCTGCCAAACCTTAATTTATGTAGTGGATGTAGATCTCCCATATGAAATGTTTTTAGGATGCCCTTGGATTCACAATATTATAGAATTACCCTCCACCAATGTCTCAAATTATTACACTTAAATAATTGAGGTTACTATCACAGGGGAAATAGAGCATTTTTGGAGCTTCCAAATGGAATAATCCAATCCTACTTGTTATTACCCTAGTACTCAAAGTTCATCTTGCAATCCTAAAGATATGAAATATGTCCAGCATTATAATCTATCACCCACCTCATCTAAATTTCTATATATCACTCATCTCAAAATCATTTCTAAGGGATATGGGGAGTATGAATATAAAACTCTATATCATAAATCGATCACTATCTATATGTATTTATGGGTCTCTATCTATGAGGTAAGATAAGATTGTTATATATCAGTTTGGGTTCATGGCATTCATAAGCATAATGATGTTATTATATGAATATTTTTAAGATCCTAATGATTCTTGGCTCATTCCCTAAAGATGAGACACTAAATTTTCATAGGCATAAATATCCCCAACTTCAGAAAATGGTTTAGAACATGAATTACAAGGGCAAAGGACTAGGTAAATAAGAATAAGGCAAGCTACCTATTGGAGTTCAGGAACATCCAAAATGCCTTGGTATAGGGTTAAACCCACTAAAAATTAATCCATGTATTATCACCACAAATACGTATTTGATTCTTGAAGAGTATACTCATGATGAAGAAGTCAAGACATGTTTCATATATAGCCTCTATTAATATCTAGCTACCACAAACCCCTTCTCTGACACTTCCATTTGCACCATCACCACCTCCATCTACTAACCCACACTAATATACTAGGATTAGAGGAATGATCCATACTTTGATATATTCAAAAATGATGAGGCTATCATTAAATACCTGGGAGCTCAAGATTTCATGCTATCAGGAGACCACAAGAGATGATTCGCTATTCATATAAATGAATCCACATATTTTGGGGAGTAATAAGAATAATTAAATATGTAATGTACCTAAAAATGGGTTTAATAGTAGAATAACTAGAAGAAGAATAAATAGTGGTTTAATACCACATGCATAAGGAGGAGTTGGGTAGATAGGAACTAGTATAAATAAAGGAGCATGGCATATTTAAGGATAAAAAAAGACATTTTTTTAATTAGATATTTCTCTAATAGGAGGTTACATCCTTGAAGAGGCCCATGATATGGAGTTATTCCTTCCATAAAAGGAATATCTTATGTAATCAACATGTCTATCAATATATAAGTGATTTATTGTTATTTGGATATTTTTAGGAACTAGGTTCTTATTATCAAAGCTTAAGAACCTCATTCCTAAAAATAATTAAATGACAAAAAATCATGCATATATTGATATTAAACACTTTATTTCAAACACATAATTCCTTTTATGGAAGGAATAACTCAATATCATAAGCCTCTTTGAGGGGACAACCTCCTATTAGAGCACGATCTATTACAAATAACTTTTTAGATGATTTACAACATCATATGCCCCTTTATTTGTACTAGTTATCATTTATCCCACTCCTCATTCTAATGCATGTGGGATTATTCTTGTAATGCATTATTATTTACTACTATTATATTACACTATTTATAATACTATTTATACTAGCTATTATACTATTATACGCCTCTCTAGGTACATTTCTTTCCATCCCCTTTAAATATGTTTCACCCTCAAAATATGATAATAAATAGGAGGAGAAAAAAATGAAGGCCAAACCATATATATGAAAAATAGGTTGAAGACTAGATAGAGGCACATTTACATGTCCTTTTTTTATTCTATTTCTTTCACCTATGCTCAGATATGAACATGTACATCAATAGGGTGAAAATGGACACTATAAGTAAAGGTTGAAGTGAAAATTAAACCATGATAATCATATCCTCAAAGTGAGAATAAGGGTACTCAAAATAGTCATCTTGATTAATGAATTGAGGATACATGCCATCTCCCTTAGCATTTTTCTATTGGGGATTTAAAGACTTAGTTCCATGTTTGGTATCTATGATTATCAGATTGGGCTCATCAAGGGCCTACTAGAACATGGTGATTTACTTAATGGGATCATCGATAACCTACTTAGGCACTTTAGGTGCTTGTTTTAGGTCTATAAGTTCCTTATTGAAATATTTTGGTGTATAATCTAATGCTTGGGATGCTAGCTAAAGCTCAATTAGGGCATGTTTGGGCACTTCTGTTGCTAGTTCAAGTGCTACAGGTGCATGTTCTAATGATTTTACAATCTAGAGAGGGATTTTTGTGTGAATAAATTACCAATTGATGTATTATTTAGAGAGCATAGCCAATACTACCACTTCCCTCATTATTTTAGGATGCCATATTTGATCCTTTACTCAAATCTCATCTTGAAGTCTATTGATGAATAAATGAATGAAGAATGCAATAGAGATGTTTTTGGTTATTGTTTCTAACTCAATATGATATTCCCTAATAACACCAATTTTATGAAGTTGAGTTAAATATTCAATGACATTCCCTTGAGATAAAATATAAATCCCCATGATTAAAATAAATTGGATGTCAGATTCAACCAAAAATAAATCCTACACTCATATTTCCATAAAACACACTTTTTATTTTGATTTTTTTTACAACATAGGAGAAGTCACTAAAACTACAATAAAGTTTAAAATATTGAACAAAAATCAAAACTGTAAATTATTTTATAAATATAAGATAGAGGTGTACCAAACCTAAATTATTTGGCTCAATTCACTATCATTTACAACTAGTTTAAATAAGAATAATCAAGTTTTTTTCGAACCAAAAAAGTAGATATACACTTGAAACTACAAGGAAATAGTATATATAGCTAACTTTTGAAAGCTCACAATATGTCATGAAGAATTTAAACTTTCTCCATGAAGCTCTAAAATGTGCATGTAATAAAAATAAATCACTGCAATATCTCTACTTTTATAATAACTTCCACTCCCAAAAATAAATTTCTAAAAAAAATTCTCTCCAACTCAAGTTTTATCCACTTTTTTATCACTAGGTTCCCATTAAGGTAAGGTGATAACATATGTTGAACAAAACTAAAAACTCTTAATTACATAAATTATTACTTAAAATAATATATAGAAATGGCCCTAGAAAGAGCTCTGATACTAGATGTTAGGAATCTCATTCCTAAAAATAATTAAATGAAAATAAATCATGCATATATTGATCTAAAACACTATTGCAAACACACAATTCCTTTTATGGAAGGAATAACTTCGTATCAGGAACCTCTTCAAGGGGGCAACCTCTTATTAGAGAAAGCTCTATTACAAATAACTTCTTGGATGATTTACAACATCATATGACCCTTTATTTATACTATTTATCATCTATCCCACTCCTCATTATAGTTCATGTGTGATTATTCTTCTAATTCATTACTATTTATTACCATTACATTCCACTATTTATGGTATTATTTCTACTATCTATTCTATTAGTATAGCCCTCTCTAGGTACATTACAAAATAAAATAAAAGAGTTATAATATGATGAGAATGATCCCTCTCAAAATATATAAGATATCCTATTAAACCATAATGAAAAAGAGTCCTATCAAGAACTAGATGTAGAGATTCCATATGAATTTTCTTCAGGAGAAGAATTACCATAACCCTTAATCTATCTTCAAGATCAATCTCCTTCTCTCATTGAGGAGGTCATAGAAGTAGATATTAAAATAAATGAAAATCATAAAATAATAAAATTAGGGGAAAATATCACATCAAAGGAATAACAAATTTGCATTGATCTTATTAAGGAATTCATTCATGTATTTGCATAGAGCTACTCTTACATGTCTGGGTTAGATCCTACCTTATTGGTACTTTTAACCATTTTGACCATAGGTAAAAATGAGTTAACCCCCTATAGTAAAAAAAAATGATATATGGGTATATTATAATGTCATAGAGTGTGTCATGGTTCATTTTATGCAATCTAATATATTATTAGCCTTTGTCATAGTCTCATTTAGTCTTTGTGTCATTTTATGTTATTTAGGGGTCATATACAAGTCATAAATGAGGTCAGTATAGTTTTATTAGGTATAAAAGTGATATAAAATAATTTTAAACATAAAACATGTAAATAATTGTTATATTACTTTTAAATAATGTTATTACTAACATAAACTTGTAGGTGTTAATTAAAAATTAAGAAAACAAGTGAAAAAGAGGGAGTTTCAAAGGTTGTATGACTTATGGGAGAGAGTGGAATGTAGGAGAAGATTTTGGAATGTATATTAAACTTGAATTAATATATTTACAATAATTTTATGCTTTTTAAGTTCAAAAAATATTCTCAAACCATTATATCTCTCCATCACTCCACTAGGCAAGTAGAACTAATCAATAGGTTTCTTCTTTTTGGTATGGCCAATAAGAAGACTTCCAGATCAAATGATCTTGGTTTTGGATATAAAATTTGGTTAAATAAAAATTAATTTTTATAGTTTAATTATTGGATTCCTATGATTTATGAACCATTCCTAACAAGTTGATTATCCTGTTTTGCTAGTCAATCCCCACACCCTACATGTTTTGATCTTGTATGAGCTAATTCATATAATATATTTGGTTTTTTTGATTTTATAGGATGTTAAATTCATTATATAATGTTTCCTATGTTTTATTTAATGATTTTAAGTGACTTTATGGATCAAAAATTTCAATTTATAGGTTGATGTATACTAGTGGACTTGTAGTCAAATTTTAATGCTTATAAAAAGGTTATCTATATACAACGGTTTTAAATGATTATGAGGTGTTATGTTTCATGTTTTAAATTTATTTTTTATACCTTATAATTTTAATTAAAAACTCACAAAATAACATAATGAAGGTTGCAGTCCAAATGTGATACATAGTCAACTTCGTGCAAGTTATAATCTACAGTCATGGTGCCTTGAAGAGTGAACACATTCATGGAAGGTATATGAAGATTAAAAAGTTTTTGAAAATCTTATTTGACCATGAAAATTTTAAAAAGGGCTCTTAAAATGATAAAACGTGCACTGTGATAGTTAATTCTCATATATACATAGTCATACACCATGAATAAAAACCTACAAGAGATCAACCACATTAGAATGGGGATGTTGAAATTTTTTTAAAGTCCTTAAAGTTTCTAGGATTAATTTGATCATCTTAAGAGATTCCAAGACTAACTGTAAGGCCATATTTCATAAATATAACCCATATCCACACTCACTACCTTGTATGCAGAAATGCACAC
The DNA here is from genome assembly GCA_037957365.1 of Torreya grandis. Lineage (NCBI taxonomy): Eukaryota > Viridiplantae > Streptophyta > Pinopsida > Cupressales > Taxaceae > Torreya > Torreya grandis. Next base: position 849,001 of record JARHVA010003356.1, read on the forward strand.
CTATAGGTGGCTTACACAGAGATCTAAGAGTGTGATCCAGAGGACTTTAACATGTTTTGAGATTCCCATGAAGTTTTTTGAAGTTGGATATACTTTTAAAACCATGTTTTAATTGATGGGATAATAGTTAGATTTAAGAGGTCTCCCCAAGTAAAGGGATTTTAATTCAGGGATAAGTTTCCCTGAAACACCAAAATAGAATCCTAAGCACTTTTGGTGATGACATATAATAGTGTTTCAAAGAGTCTTGAAAAATACAAGTGAACCCACCTTGTAGCCTTCACATAAATTAGGACCTTACAAAAGATAATGGATATGTGAAAAAAGAAACATGATATTTAGATGCCTCCAATTTTGAAATTTGTTGACAACAATTTTTTAGTGACTTGTACAGGATTTAAAACCTCCAGTGACATCATAAGTTTAGGATAAATGATAAATCATTGCATCCATGTAAAGTGGTCTTATGTAATTTAGAGACATTATAAGTACACAAATAATAATGAGGAGGGTTGGAATACAAATAATTTTACTTCTATCAACTCCTATAGGTATACTTTTTCCCAAAAACGCTACCTATAGCCAACCTACAAGTGCCTCACAAACTCATGAAGAGAACTTTAGGAAATGGGAGCCTGAAGACACAAAAATTTATTAATGAAAGCTAGTTACAAGATTCTAAATGATCCATGGGTGTGAAATATTATTATTCAATAGTTGAAACATACCTATAAGACTCCCTTTTTGCTCTAAGCTAGTCAAATATAGATGACTATGATATAACAGTGACATATGAGCATGACTAGTATTGAAGTTAGCCTCACCTAAAGAATGATATTAACTAATATATCTAATATATGAACATATATAAACTAAATAGGGTCTTATGGAATGGTATGCAATATCTAATAGGCATATTTTGCAATTAGAAGAAACATAGAAACATAGTTAGTACCTATGACCAGTCAAGTGAAGAGGTATGAAATAAAAAGGTTAGAAAAGGTTTAAGTCCTATATATGTTTTAAGATACTAAAAATTTGTGTTATACACCTAAAAATACCCCCATGTCATGAAAATATGGGAAGGATAGATTCTAACAATGTAACCTACAGTCACATGCATAAAGCTTGCATAGTCAACCTTCTTAAGATTTTGTCTTGAGGTTATAATGAGTTGAGGGTTCTAAGAGGGTAACCCAACATTAAAATTAAAAAAAAAACATACCCATGGATTGGAGACTCTCCTAAAATAATAATTTTTCCTAGGATAATAAGGGAGATGCTCTCTATTTTTTCTCAGATAGCAAGCACTCCCCAAGTATGTAAACCTACAAGTTTAGAGGAAAGAAAATGAAGATAAGTTGGAAACTTGATGAGACCTCACACGAGCATGTGTTAAGTTTGATGAAACATGGAAAAACAATAAAAAGCATGCACAAAGGTGAGAAACATGTTAGGTTAACTTAAACCCATAAACACGTAGATAGACCTATTAGGTCTTGATTAGGCCTAGTGCCTAATAGGGTCCAAACATCACTAATATCACTAGATATACTTTAAAAAGCATTGGGATACTTACTTGGGGAGTTATAAGGAGTCTTCAAGATATTATAATGAAAATAATACCATAAAAAAGACATTTCTTGGATAAAACCAACTCAATCCTACACAAAATGGAGAACAAAGATTGAGAGGGGAATTTTGAGAGCTCACACATACTTGGACACTTTTCATGGGAGTCTAAGGAGTTAGGTAATGATTAAGGAGGCCCTAAAAATTATTTTCATGGATTTTCTTTTTGTAAATCCCATGTCAGACCTGTATAAACAATATTTAAAGGGAAAAAGCAATCTAAAAACTCTAAAACCCTTAGTAGTGACCCAATTAGGAAAATGAAGGATAAGGGTCATCTAAATGAATTAGGATGGCTTGGTAGATTATTTTAAGTTGTAAAGGATTCATTGGGGCTCTTCCCCATTAACTTGAGTTTTACCCTATCTATATAGATAGGGTATAAAATGTCTTTTCTTAAATTTTTTGATGTTGTGTAGGTATGGATGGTTTCAAATAATTTAATCCACTTTGAGAGAGATATTGAGATTTAAAATAACTCACCATGTTTATTTTATGCTTCATCTATTCTCATAAGTGCCTCTATAAGTGACTTCATCTCAACCAGTCAAAACTAGCATAGTGAAAAAGTAAGTGAGAAGGTGAAAGTTCTAAGTGGGAGGCATTTTAAGGTCTTCCTAAGGAATCTAAGGCCATGAGGTTTCCTAAAAGGTGTCACATAATCTTATGTATAGATCATATTGGAAAACTAAAGAACAACTTTGGTGCCAAGTATAAAGGGTGAGTGAAAGAGGAGTTATTTAGATTGTAAGTAGTGATAACTCATGTCCAAAATAGTCTTGATGATTAGGGATGCAAAAAATGAATGTTATATCATGTATATAACCCATCATTATTACAATCATCACATCTATCCCTAGCCTATTGTAGAGCATTCCAAGGAGGCCAAATGATGAAAATAATTTCTAGGCATGCAAATGAGGAGTTATATGCCACATTTCAAGAGTTTCATATTTTGAGGGACATTTTTCCTATGAGATATTTCATGGTATGTTTCATATTCATTTTTCCTACATGTGTAACTCATTTTATCAGCATGTCATATGTCCTAGCAACTTTTGGACTTCAATCTCTTCTCTTCTCTCTCAAATTCTATAAGTAATAGCCATTTTGGCTCTTCTAGACTAATATGACACCATGTATGGATAAGAACTACTAGAATGATATTTCATTTCATATTTTAATAATAAATTCAAGTTTAATTTTGAGTTCAATAACTTTTTTCTAAGTGTGCAAAGTGATGTATGGTAACATTGAGTGATATTATTATATCTTTGCTTTTCCTTATCCTTTCATGTTTATACAAGAGTTACTTTTATAATAGGTTATATATAGTATAGATAGTGTTTAAATATACTTTAGAGGGTAAAATTTTCCTTAGAGTGTGTCATTTACCCTCTGGTTCACTTACCTTGTGTTGTCTCATGCATATCACCTCTATATTGAAACATTTATGTTAGAACATTTTAGGACTTGGAAGCTAGTTTTTATGTATTATTTATTAGTGAAAAATGTATGATGGTATTATTTAAATAATCCTAGTGTATCAATCCCTTATATTAGTTTCATTTCATGAAAACTTATACCTTTTTTCCCACAAACAACTAGTTAGGTAGGTGATAATCATTTCAAGGTATATTCTAGGAGTTAGCTTTTAAACCTTAAGGTCTACTTATACCATAGGTAAACCCACATAAATATAAGTATTCCCATGTTGACCAAATTTGAATGAGGATTTAACACCCTCTTCTATGGTACAAGATTTGGTGACAATAGTTTTGACATCCCTAATGAGACCCATTATCTTCAAGACAACTTTTCAAGTTGAATGTTGGTCTTGATAACATCAACTATAAATTGGTATGAAACTCATCATTTTATGACTCCATTCAAGGTAAAATGTATTTCAAGGCCATTATTTTTTCATAAATTTACTCTCATGCTTCATGGTTCTTACTAGGTCATCATCTAGTATATTTCTCAATCCTATCAATCCACCTATTCAGCTTGAACTTCCTTTTAAATTTTAATACACTCATCCTAATATTCCCTTTGAAGATCAAGAGGATTTTTCTAGGAAAAAAGGTGAAGAGATTAAATAAATTGAAGATATTAAGGAAAATATGGCTAAGCAACATGCCTTTCCTACCTTTAATACTAAAATTCCAATTCACCTTTAGGCCTATGATTATAATCCTCCTAATGCTACAAAGAGTGTGCCTACATTAAATCATGAGGGTCATGTCACACCTAGTGAACATATCATGGATATCTCTAATTTTTTAAGTTTCCATAATGTCATTGAAGACAACATTTACATTAAATTCCTTACCATGTACCCTAGATGGAAATCAATTGATTGGTATAGGAATTTTCCCAGTTGATGCATCACATCATGGGATGACTTTGGAGTGTTGTTGAATTTAAGGTTTGATGATGAAAGTGACCATACTTCTCTGATATATCATCTTAATGTGATAAAAAAATGCCCCAAGGAAATATTGCATAAGCTCAATGAGAGGTTTCAAAAGACTTGATATAGATTTCCTCCTCCCATGAGACCACCAGCTAGTTTTGTGCTCCCCACATACTTTAGAGCCATTGTTACTGATATTGTTATCATGCTTCAATCCATGAGTGGTTTCACTCTTCCCAAAGCATATGAACTTTCCATTAGAGCTAAGAATGGCCTCATTCAAGTATGAAACTTGCCTCCTAAGGTGCATATACCCTTGCTAACTAATACTCTTTCTAAAACTCTAAACATTGATCCAATTCGTAATGCTAATGATAAGCCTAAGACTACTCCTAATAAGGTAGATGATTCCATGGATCCATGTGACATAATTAAAACCTTAGAAGATAAGTTTAGGTAGGAGAGAATGAAAATAGGTTCTTATCAAAATCCTTATCCCTATCATTTGTAATATAGCTAAAAATATGGGAGAGGAAGAGGTCAAGGCCATCCTAACTTAAACAAGCCTGCCAATGTGTATAGTCCTAATTCCACTACCAATGCAAGAGATGATACTGGTGCATAGTAAGTTTGTGTAAGGGGAATATTATAAATAAGGCTAATTCATGGATGATAATAAAGGTGCAAATAAATATTTACTTGTTCAAGGAGGAATCACTCCTCTCCTATTATATGAAGATGAAGTCATGATACAAGCAAATGAGGATTGGAAACCTTAATGAGAAAGCATCACCAACTTCTTAGTGGAAGATACTTTGGTACTCAATCAAGGAAATTTTGTTGCAGAAAACACAAGGGCCAAGAGGAAGGCTCTAAGAGGTGAAAATATCATTCATATAGGTTAATCCAATAATTTTACAAGGTATCAAATTAAATTTAGCTCTAAACACTTCTACACCTTTTCAAAATTAAAATGTGGTAAGGTTTGCTCAATATGCTTCAATTACTCAAGTTTTAACAACTTATTTAACTCCAAGGAAATAAGATAAGGTGAGTACTAATACCTTAAATATGATGACTTGTTAAAGTCACCCACATGAGTTTCACTTCATTGTCAGATGATGGATACCAAGTTGATGAAGTTTGTGGCTTTCCATTCACAGACTGATGGTCAGATAGAAGTGGTGAACTACTTGATTATTCACATGCTTAGAATGTATCACCCCAAACATCTACCCACATGGGATGAGGGGATTCTTTTCAAACAAAATGTACATAATTGTCCTTGCACAACTCCACCAAGAACAATTCATTCCAAGTATACTTTGGGTTCCAACCCATGGCACCAATTGATGTAGCCATTCCATTCTCCACCATGGAATACACACCTCATGGGAGATATGAGGCAACAAAACCAATAAAGTTCATTAAACAAATCAAGACACAAATACCACACTTGATGAGGAATATTTATGAAATGGGGACCATTTATTCTCAAGGAGAAAGGAATGATCTAGGTAACACTTTAGGCGATAAAGTTGAGCGATGGTTCTACATGAATTGGTGGTAGAACTTTTAAGAGCCATAAATTTTAAACCATAGCTCTGATTGACTCCCCATTTAAACTATTATAAAGATAAGAATGAGGATAACAAGATGAAATGGCACATATCTATCCTTAGTGGTTTTTGACTCCCTTAAATTTGGTGGAAGTTCCCAAATTTTCAATTTTAATAATGTAGTCTAAAAATAGGAAGTTTCTAAAAATAGTAATTTCTTGAATTTTTGTTGTAAATCATAGAATTCAAACCAATTCATCTCCCTCAAGATTGGTAACCTTCCATATCCTCCCCTACCTTAAAAATAGGTATAAATAATAATTTTATCTTTGAGAAGAGATGTTTTATTACTCACATACAAACATATGCCTATCTTTGGGAAGAGATGTTTGATCTCTTTCTTGGGCTACATCTTTATTTATACCTATTTTTAAGGTAGGGGGAGGATGTGAAAGGTCACCAATATTGAGGGAGATGAAGTGGTTTGAATTCCATGATTTACAATAACATAGAATTCAAGAAATTACTATTTTAAAAAACTTTCTATTTTTAGAATGCACTATTAAAATTAAAATTTTGGGCACTTCCACTAGGTTTTTAAGGGTCAAAAACCACTAAGCATAAAATTATAAGATGCACATGCTAAATTGATAAAAAAAAAACCAATTCACCCATAAATTTCTTATTTTATATGCAATAAAAACTTTCCAAGATGAGGTCTTGTGTGATGTGGTCAATTTGGATGTTTGCAATGTACTCATTAGTCAGTCATTCATGTATGATCAAGATGGCATCTATGAATCAAGAACCCAAAGGATCACCATCACTCTTGTAAAATAGTGCTATAGGGTACTAGAGGTACCACCTCCCACATATATCTTCTTGATTAGTGCCTAGTAATGTAAGAGATTGGTTCTCATGGTTGTCAAACCACAAAAATTCAAGAAGGCCGATGTTGCAGCCCTAACTACATAATCAACACAATAATAGAAGTAGATGGTTAAAATCATGGGAGAATATGATAAATTATTTAAATCACCCATGGGAGTTCCACTTCACCATCAGATTATGGATACCAAGTTGATGAAGTCCATGACCTTCCATTCATAGACTGGTGGTCAGACAGAAGTGAATCACTTGATTTTTCACATGTTGTGGATGTATCACCACAAAAATCCATGCACATGGGATGGGGGGATTATTTTCATATAACATGAACACAATCAAGACCTACATATCTCCACCAATAATAGTTCATTCCAATTTTGCTTTGGGTTCCAACTCATGGCACTAATTGATGTAGCCATTCCATTCTCCACCATGGAATACACACCTCATGGGAGATCTGAGGCAACAAAAGCATTAAAATTCATTAAAAAAATAAAGACATAACTACCAAATTTGATGATTAATATTTATGAAATGGGGATCATTACTTCTCAAGGTGGGAGAAATGATCAGGGCAAATGTTTAGGTAATAAATGCAGGTGATGGTTTTACCCCAATTGGTGGCAGAACCTCTGGGAGCCATAACTTTTGACCCATAGCTCTGATTGACTCCCAATTTGAACTATTGAAAAGATAATAATGAGGATAACATGATGAAATGGCATAAATATATGGTAAATGGTTTTTTCCCCTTTATAACTTAGTGGAAGTGCCCAAAATTTCAATTTTAATAGTGCAATCTAAAAATAGAAAGTTTCTAAAAAAAGTAATTTCTTGAATTATTGTTATAAACCATGGAAGTAAAACCACTTCATCTCCCTCAAGATTGGTGACCTTCCACATCATCCACCTACCTTAAAAATAGGTATAAATCATAATGTTATATTTGAGAAGAGATGTTTTATTACTCACAAATTATAGATACAAACATATGCCTATCTCTGGGAAGAGATGTCTAATCTCTTTCTTCGGATACATCTTTATTTATACCTATTTTGAAGGTAGGGGGATGATGTGGAAGGTCACCAATATCAAGGGAGATGAATTGGTTTAACTTACATGATTTACAAAAACACAAAATTTAAGAAATTACTATTCTTAGAAACTTTCTATTTTTAGACTGCACTATTAAAATTGAAATTTTAGGCACTTTCATTAGGTTTTTGGGGGTAAAAAAACCATCGAGTATAAAATTACAAGATGCATATTCTAAATTGGTAGCCAAAACCAATTCACCCACCAATGTCTTCTTTAATATGCAATAAACCCTTTCCAAGATGAGGTTTTCTGTAATGTGGTCAATCTGGATGTTTGTGATGTACTCCTTGGTCAACAATTCATGTATGATTTGTTGTCCCTGAAAAATGACTTCTCATTTTTGGGATAACATATGAACTATTTTAGCCCTGCATATACCAAAATTTCTCTCTTCCCTTTTCAAAATTTGTTCTGAGCTTTCAAATTCCTCATTTTTCAAGCTTTTTTAGTAAAGGGATTAGCAGGTTCAAAAGATTCAAAGGCTTCTACAGTGAGTCCAATCAAAATAACTAGTTTCATTTTAGGATTGGTTTAGCACCTTGGTTTAATCAAAAATATCCATCAGCAAGCATCTAATCAAGGATTGAACCATTAAACCATTTAACCTTGAACCATTTTGGTTTAATGGGTTCAAAGGGTTTAACGGTTCAACTTCATCAGCAAGAGCTAAGCACATTTGTCAGAGCTTCAAATTTCAAATGTTTCAATGGTTCCATAGCTCCGATCACTTAACAAGTTTCAAAGGCGTAAACTATTAAACTATTAAACCTTAAACCATTTTGGTTAATTGATTCCACAATTTCAATGACCAAAAGGTTCAATGCATTTGGTTCAAAAAGATATCAAAGGGATTTAGCCAGATAAAAGGAATGAACTGATTGAACCGTTAAACCTTGACTACTTCAAAGTTTAATGGTTCATGGGTTCAAAGGTTTAAAGGCACCTTTGGTCAAAGAAATAAGAAATGAAATAGATGGTTCAACCAAAGCACGTGAAAGAGAAAAGGATGAGTGAAAAATGCCAAGTGTCATCTACTGAGACACATTATACTTTGTTTCTAGAAAGCCTTGGAAGTCACCTTGGGTCCCTGATGAAGCTCGTCAAAAGCCACCACCTATCAACATCTACGGTTCCTTCCTTCCATTTCACTATATTAAGTAAAGACCATGGTGGGCCCTGAGTGAATGACTAAATTAAAGCAAAATGTTCCACATGTCTACATCTGTGTGACTGCTAAAAGTATACAAACTGTGCCATGTGTCCCATTGTGACTCAGCAGAACGTGACAAGTGTCAATGTTAAATTCTCAAGTTTATTATAAGCTACAAGGATTCTTATGATAAATATTCTCTTATAATTCCATGGAGGCTAACAAGTGTCATCATCTACAAGAACCCTAGTGAACCCCAAACATTTCTACGATGTCATGAAGGCTCGAGAGTGAGAAGTGCCAAGTGTCACCGGTGGAAGGTTGCAATAAGATTTAGCAGAAGATGCCATGTGTCACTTGTTCAAAGTGGTAGAATGTGCCATGTGTTAAAAAGGAGTGCCCTCAAACATAGAGGCATGGAGCCAAGGAAAGGTTTCCTTTAGACAAATTTTCTGAAAGAATTTCTTCAGACATTTTGTTTGAAGGAAATAAAGGGATGATAGTCCTTTGAAGAAATTGAAAGCCGAAGGCCACCTGGAAGATCCTGAAAGGTAGATACCCTTGTGGGGGGACACTCAACACATATAAATGGACCCTATTCAAGATCCTAAAGGGAAATTTCCCTTTGGAGAGGGTCAAGCCTTAAAAGGTAGTGAAAGCTACCAAGTGTCACAAGCTGAGACACAGTCTCTACCAGTTTCAAAGCAGTGAAAGCTGCCACATGTTTGCATCTATGGCTCCAACCTCTAAAAAGTTTCAAAGACTATTCCAATGAGCTTATTTCAAAGCCATATATGTTGTCACATGTATTCACCTACATCATAGTAGAATGACAGGCCTGTGAATGTCAAAATTAGGGTGACTAGCTAGCTGGTAACTTTTAAAAGATAAAAGACCTATGGGAAGCAAATTTGCTACAAGGAAGTGTCTGTTGAGATTTGAAAATTTAAAAACATGGATTAAATGCATTTAAAGCCCTAAAATATAGAGATAAATGAGAATAGACAAAGAAGGAAACTTAGCAGGAGTTAATTCTAGTAGGTGAAGCAATTCATCGGGTAGATATTTGGGGCCTGTAAACATTGAAAGTGTCCCCTGTTTGTCCCCTTTGAGATAAAGGTAGAGTAGAAAATTATGTGGCTAGAAAGTGATGGAATGAGTGATTCAAGCTTGAGAGGAGGCACTAGAGATGAATCAACATGCCACAATTAAGGTAACCACCCTGCTCTAGCATGACCCTTCCTGATAGAACCAATAATGTATCTAAGGCATTGATTATGCAATATGGGTCACTCCATGGGACAAAGTGCCAAGCCTCTCTTTGCCTCTATATATTTTAATTTCCTATTTGATGCAAAGGATATCTTCCCCTTACCAGAAGTGAAACTCTACCCAAATTGAAAGGCATTACTGATACTTTGAGCTTAGATTGTTGTTCATATTTCTTTGATTGAATGAGAAAGAAAGTTACTTGCAGAGTTTGCCCTGTGATAGCTTGTGCTACTTTAGGACATTTTTCTTATGTATGTTTCCTAGAAGCATTCTTATTTATTTGATCTAACAAGTAGGGCTAGTGGAAGTGATAAGGAAGGTGTCCTAAAGCAAGCTACTTTCAGACTTTGCGCTGTCATAATTGTCTTCAGTGTGTGTTTTTCTTTTATGTTTCTATGAAAAAGACCTTGGGATGACTTTGTGCCCTCATTGTCTTTCGTATCTCACTCTAGGGCAGTCAAGGTGGAGACTTTAAGCTACATCTTAGATTGCTAGTTGTTTTGTACCCTGTTACTAGTCACTTGTTACTAGAAAGAGTCCTATTGTTTGTAAGAACAAACACTTCTAAAAAAAGAGAAGTGCCTTTTGTCACTTCACTAGGATTTCTACTATCCAAGAAGGGATCTAGCTCTTGGTTGAATGTTACTTATGAAATAATAGTACAATCACCAATCACCTAGGATTTCTCCTTTGATCTGTGAGCATCATCTCTAAAAAAAGAGAGATGGATGGTTTATTCTACCCCTGAATGTTACTTTTTGCTTATATATATAGTATATAGCCTCCGTATATTTAATAGGGAACCTCCTCTTGATGAGAGGAGAGATTTTTCCCCTTTAGATGTAGTAAAACTACAACATTGGATGACCAATCTTCCTATGCTATGGTGAAGAAACCTATTTTGCTCACCAATTAGCTAGTCAACAAAATATTCACCCAACAGTTTTTGGTTACTCCACTGGGGAAGAGCACGCAGTTTGAAGTCTCAAGCTTCAAGCTGAAGTAGATCCTACTCTTTTCAATTTTTATTTCACAATTTAGCAACTCCACATTATACCAGAAGCCAAAAATCTCAAGGTGTTGTTGACCCTGATTTTGAGTTAGTGTAGTAGAGCAATTTTGAGTTATTTCCTCCACAAGCTCACCTTTAATGAACTAAGAGTATTCTTCTTAGCCCTACCATGTCACCAACACTAGGTAGAACTTCTTTTTCTGCTACTAGCAAAGCTTTTCCCATACAAATTCCACCCAAATTTGTGATCCCACTTTTACATAATCAAATCATGGCTCAAGGCCCCTGGGGTCTCTTTTGGTCCATTAAATTTAACTCCACCTCTGCTTGAGATTCTACGCAGTTCAAGGAAAAAATTTCCAATTTTTTTTGGTTATGGGAAAGTTCACCCTGATGAACATATTTCTACCTTCAACATAGCCTATGGTGTCATAGGCGAGGAATTTGAAGACATAGCAGTAAGGTTATTTTTGGAGACATTACAAGGTGCTGTTATAGACTGGTTCTACCATCTGTAAGCTTGATCAGTGACTAATTGGGACACTCTAAAAGACAAATTTGAAGCCAAATTTAAGCCTTCAAAATATGCACATGCCTTGCTATCCTAGCTCACATAGATGAAGAAGGATCCCCATGAACCTATGAGGGACTTCATTTCTAGGTTTGACAAGTTGAGCCATAGGATTCCCATGGTCTCCTAGCTGACACCTTAGAATCTCAAGTGTTTCTTCATCAACTCATAGCTACCTAAAGTGAGTTTATTATTGAGACAAGATAGACACATAGACCTTGCTATTGATTAGGAATTTGCTACTAAGGTAGAAGATGACCTTATCTTGGCTGGTAAGATAAGGAGGGACCCTAATAAAGGTAAATCCTCTTCATCTTCTGAATACTCATCTACAACCACCATTGACCCAATGGTACAAAAGCTAGAAAATGAAGTGCTAGCTCTCAAAAATCAAATGGTGTAAGGGATGTCATCTTCTCCTGCATATAGAGATATACCCAAGAGGACATTTCAAAATCAGGCATACCAAGGCAATGCTACCAATAATCAGGAACAACAAAACTACCTTCCTCCTCCATAGAGGAACCTCACCCTTAAAGGACCTCCAAACAACTCAGTAGCTGGATTCTAGCCTAAGTTTAATCCTAAAGATGATGTTAATCTCTTCACTGAGGAATAAGAAGAATTAGCTAGCGACTCCCATATTGGTTTCTTAAACTATCAGGATGAACCCAAAAGTGAAGGCAATGTAGCTAAGGGGTCATATGATGTATTCACCTGGTCTAAGAATTAATCAGCCCAATAAGCTAATAAAGAGAAAGTATAGGAGTGACCTTAACAATAGTTTTAATTTCTAAGTGGGGATCCACTCTTACTTTCTAGCCAAAGGACTCAGTGATTGCAAGAAAGGTAAGTACCCCAAATGCCCCTATGCCTTCTACTTCAAATTCACAGTCTAGTCCTCCCCCTTCAAAAAATCAAAAGGATAAATTCTCATCCTCTACTCTTGGTTCATTCCAAGCATTTGACATAATTGACCATATAAAGAAAACCAAAATTCAAATGTCTGAATTTGAATTTTTGTAGTCCCATCTTGAGTAATTAGATAAATTGGTTTAGTGTGTGAAGAACCAAAATGCCCTTGTAGGACAAGTAGTTACTAAAGTGACACATGATTCCCCCAGGAATGCACCCACTAGGAACAATCTTGTCATTATCCCTCCTACTGCTCTTGGTAGGACTGAACCCTTTTATGTCTCAATACTGATAAATGGACATGACCTAAATGATTGCATCATTAATTTTGGAGCTTTAGATAATGTCATGCTTGATAAAGTGGCTGAATCCCTTGACCTCACATTGACCAAGACTTTTGATAGATGCTTTTCCATGGAGAACAAACAAGTGCCACTATTGGGGAAAATTAAAGATGCCCAATTTGCATTTGTTGCCTTTCTAGACAAAAGAATCAAGATGATTATCTTGGTAGTAGATGTCCCAGCATCATATGGCATCCTTCTTGGGCATAATTTCTATAGGGATGTTGGTGGTGAATTGAGCATGGATTTATCAGAGGTGAGGATTCCAGTCAAAGGTGTTATGAAGAGGATGTTCCCTGAGAAGGAAGTGAAACACGTGGTTAACCAAACCTCAGCACCTAAAGCTCAAATTCTCTTTGAGTCTTTAGCCATGGGTAACTACTTTCTATCCATGGATGAAGTTCATGAGGCATTTGATGAAGCTGCTATAGGTGATAACCTAGAAATGCATTCAACTCAAATAACAAAGGAATTGGCTGAGTGCAATGCTAATGTGGAAACATCTCCACCTCCAAATGAGGAGGAATCCAAGGAAAAATTAGTATCAAATGAGGTGTGGATTCTTGAATTTGATGGCAGTTACACCTCCACTAGTTCAAGAGCTAGAGTTGTGCTAATATCTCCTCAAGGAGATATTTTTCCTTCATCCTACAAGTTACAATTTAACAACACTAATAACATAGCTCAATATGAATCTCTATTGCTTGGATTGAAAGCTACTAGGGATAAAGGCATCAAACTCCTTCATGCTAAAGGAGATTTTGAATTGGTGGTTTGTTAGGTGAAGAACCTATATCAAACCAAGAATGAAAGATTGTGCCAATATCATAATCTAGTCTGGAACCAAATTAAAAACTTTGAAGCTTTTAGCATCTCTACAGTTCCTAGAGAATTCAATGACCAAGCTAATACACTGGCTATTTCAGCTACTCTCTTAGTCCCCACCAAAACTTCAAAGGAGACAAGTACACTATTGAGTTGGTCTTTAGACCAAGTGTGCCTAATAATGCCAGCCATTGGCAAGTATTCAACAATGACAATCAAATCATTGCCTTCTTGGAGAAAAATGATAGCTTTAAATGACTGCATTTTTAAGGCAGTGAACCTCAAAAGCCTAAACCAACCTCTGAATCAAGTTCAAGTACAGGTGAGGAGTTCTTGCAACTTAAAGGGAATAATATTCTCAAAGGTCTTGTTTCCCTTAAAAAGCTATTTGATAAGAATGATATATTCATCAAATAGTAGTAAATGGATTCAAGCTCCTCTTAGGATGGGAACCAAGGTTGACCCCAAGATGGTGAACACTGGGAAATATTGTACTCCTAACGAGAGGTTCAAGTTCACCACTTTGCTCAAAAAGTACATGGACATCCTAACGTACTCCTATGATGACCTGAAATCACTCTGGCCTAATGAAATTTGACCTGACATTCCTCTCAAGGCTAATTTAACACCTTACATGCAAAATTCTAGGCATTATAATCCAAAAATATTAGGTATTATTTTATTTGAGATGCTAAATGCTAGGATAATCTTCCCAATCCATCATTCCACATGGATTGCCAATATATTGCCTATGAGGAAGAAGAATGGCAATATTCACCTCTGTGTGGATTTTAGAAATTTGAATCAATCATCCTTGAAGGATAACTATCCTTTGCCAATCATGGATCAAGTGCTTCAAATTGTGACAGGTTCAAAGATGTTATCAATTCTAGATGGCTTATCAAGATATAATCAAGTTGAATTTGGTGAAGTAGAACAACATAAGACTACTTTCACCACACCTTGGGGCATGTTTACATATATAAGAATGCCTTTTGGCTTGATAAATGTTGGCACTACCTTCCAAAGAGAAATGGACCTTACCTTCAAGGATGAGATGGTTAAGTTCATCATAATTTATCGTGATGACTTGATGGCATAATTCAAGGCACTGGAGATTCTAGTTTCTACTCCCCTTAGCTATGTTTCAAGTTTCCAACTGAAGGTAGTTCCCCAATTGGAGCCAGTTATTGTCCCCAAAAAATGACTTCTCATTTTTGGGACAACATATGAACTATTTTGGCCCTACATAAACCAAAATTTCTCTCTTTCCTTTTCAAAATTTATTTTGAGCTTTCAAATTCCTCATTTTTCAAGCTTTTTCAGTAAAGGGATTAGTAGGTTTAAAAGGTTCAAAAGATTTTGTAGCTGAGTCTAATCAAAAGAACCAATTTTCAACACTTAGTCATTTTTAGGATTGGTTCAGCACCTTGGTTCGATCAAAAATGTCCATCAAAAAGCATCTAAGCAAGGATTAAACCATTAAACCATTGAACCTTGAACCATTTTGGTTCAACAGGTTCAAAGGGTTCAAAGGTTCAACTTCATCATCAAGAGCTAAGTGCATTTGTCAAAGCTTTAAAGTTTAACCATTTCAAAGGATCCATAGCTCTGAGCACTTAATGAGTTTCAAAGGCTTAAATCATTGAGCCTTGAACCATTTTGGTTCATCGGTTCAATGGGTTCAATGACTAAAAGGTTTGATGCATTTGGTTTAAAAAGATATCAAAGGCACTTAGCCAAATAAAAAGAATGAACTGATTGAACCGTTGAACCTTGAATTGCTTCAAAGTTTAATGGTTCATGGGTTCAAAGGTTCAAAGGCACCCTCTGTCAAAGAAAGAAGAAATGAAATAGATGGTTCAAATGAATCACGTGCAGGAGAAAAGGATGAGTGGAAACTACCAAGTGTCATCTACTAAAACACATTATACTTTGTTTTTAAAAAGCCTTGGAAGTCACCTCAAGTCCCTGATGAAGCTCATCAAAAGCTACCACGTGTCAACATCTATGGTTCCTTCCTTCTATTTCACTATATTGAGTAAAGACCATGGTGGGCCCTAAGTAAATTACTAAATTGAAGCAAAATGCTCCATATGCCTGCATCCACGTGATTGCTAAAAGTATGCAGACTATGCCACGTGTCCCATTATGACTCAGTGGAATGTGACAAGTGTCAATATTCAATTCTCAAGTTTCTTATAAGATATAAGGCTTCTTATGATAAATCTTCTCTCAAAATTCTATGGAGGTTGATAAGTGTCATCATCCATGAGAATCCCAGTGAACCCCAAACATTTTTACGATGTCACGAAGCCCCGAAAGTGAGAAGTGCCAAGTGTCACCGGTGGAAGGTTGCAATAAGATTCAATGGAAGATGCCAAATGTCACTTGTTTGAATTGGTAGAATGTGCCATGTGTTAAAAAGGAGTGCCCTTAAATGTAGAGGCATGAAGCCAATGAAAGCTTTCCTTTAGACAAATTGTTTGAAGGAATTTCTTCAGACATTTAATTCAAAGGAAATAAAGGGATGATAGTCCTCTGAAGAAATTAAAAGTCAAAGGCCACTTAGAGGATCCCAAAGGGAAGATAACCTTACAAGAAGACACTCGTGACTAAAAAATGGACCCTATTCAAGACCCCGAAGGGTAAGTTCCCTTCGGGAAGGGTCGAGCCTCAAAGTGTAGCAGAAGTTTCCAATTGTCACAAGCCGAGACACAATCTCTACTAATTTCAAAGTAGTAGAAGCTGCCACGTGTCTACATCTGTGCCTCCAGCCTCTAACACATTCCAAAGCCTATTCCAATGAGATTATTTCAAAGCCATATATGCCACCACATGTCCTCACCTATGTCACAATAGAATGACAGGCCTGCGAATATAAATTATGGTGACTAGCTAGCTTATAACTTTCAAAAGATAAAAGACCCATGGGAAGAAAATTTGCTATGAGGAAGTGTCTATTGAGCTTTGAAAATTTAAAAATATGGACCCAAATACATTCAAAGACCTGAAATTTAGAGCCAAATGGGAAGAGACAAAGAAAGAAACTTAGTAGGAGTTAATTCTAGTAGGTGAAGTAGTTCACTAGGTAGATATTTGGGGCCTATAAACATTGAAAGCACTACCTATTTGTCCCCTTTGAGATAAATGAAGAGTAGATAGTTGCATGGCTAATAGGTGATGGAATGAGTGATTTAGGCTCATAAGGAGGCACTAGAGATGAATCAACACACAAAAATTAAGGTAGCCACCCTACTCCAGCATGGTCCTTCTTGACAGAACCAAGAATGCATCTAAGGCATTGATTTTGCAGCATGGGTCACTCCATGGGACAAAGTGCCAAGCCTCTCTTTGCCTCTATATATTTTAATTTCCCATTTGATGAAAATGAGATCTTCCCCTTACCAAAAGTGAAACTCTACCCAAATTGAAAGGCATTATTAAGACTTTGAGCTCAGATTATTGTTCATATTTCTTTGATTGAATGAGAAAGCAAGTTACTTGCAAACTTTATGTTGTTATATCTTGTTCTACTTTAGGAGATTGTTATTATGTATATTTCCTAGAAGCATTATTATTTATTTGATCTAACAAGTAAGGCTAGTGGAAGTGATAAGGAAGGTGTGTTGAAGTAAGCTACTTTCAGACTTTGCATTGTCATAGTTGTCTTTAGTGTGTGTTTTTCTTTTCTATTTTTGTGAAAAAGACCTTGGGATGAATTTATGCCCTCATTATATTTTGTATCTCACTCTAGGGTAGTCAAGGTCGAGACTTTAAGCTATATCTTAGATTGCTGGTTGTTCAGTACCCTATTACCAGTCACTTGTTACCAAAAAGAGTCCTGCTGTTTGTAAGAACAAACACTTCTAAAAGAAGAGAAGTGTCTTTTGTCTCTTCACCAAGATTTCTACTATCCAGGAAGGGATCTGGCTCTTGGTTGAATGTTACTTTTGAAAGAAGAGATGGACCTTCACCAATTACCCAGGATTTCTCCTTTGATCTGTGAGCATCATCTCTGAAAAAAGAGAGATGGATGGTTTATTATACCCCTGAGTGTTACTTTCTACTTATATATATAGTATATAGCATCCATATATTTAATAGGGAACCTCCCATTGATGAGAGGAGAGATTTATCCCCTTTAGATGTATTAAGCCTGTAACATTGGGCAGCCAATCTTCCTATGTTGTGGTGAAGAGACCTATTTTGCTCACTAGTTAGTTGGTTGACAAAATATTCACCCAACATGATTAACATGGAATCTATGAATCAAGAACCTAAAGAATCACCCTAAATATTGGAACATGGTGCTATATGGTACCATAGGTACCACCTCCCACATTTTTCTCCCTTATTAGTGCCCAACAATGTAAGAGATTGGTTCTCATGGTGGTCAAACCACAATAATTCAAGAAGGTTGATGTTGTAGCCCTGCCTACATAATCAACACAATAATAGAATTAGATGGGTCAAACCATGGGAGAATATTATGAATTATTCAAGTCATCCATAGGAGTTCCACTTCACTTTTATATGATGGATACCAAGCTGGTGAAGTCGACAACCTTCTATTCACAGACTAATGGTCAAATAGAAGTGGTGAACTACTTGATTGTTCACATGCTTTAGATGTATCATCCCAAACATCCATGCACATAATATGAGGGAAATATTTTCATAAAACATAGATGCAATTAGGCCTTTTAAAATTCCACTAGGCATATTTCATTCCATGTATGATTTGAGTTCCAATCCATGGCACCAATTGATGTAGCCATTCCATTCTCCACCATGGAATACATACCTATGGGAGATCTGAGGTAGTAAAAATAATAAAGTTAATTAAATAAATAAAGATATAAATACCAAACTTGATGAGAAATATTGATTTAATAGGGACCATTGCTTCTCAAAGAGGGAGGAATGATCCAAGCAACACTTCAAGTGATCAATTCGGGTGATGGTTCTACCCTAATTGGTGGCAAAACTTCTAGGAGCCATAAGTTTTGAACCATAGCTCTGATTGACTCCCCATTTGAACCATTAAAAAGGTAAGAATGAGGAGAAGGTTATGAGATGGTATATATCTATTCTCATTGATTTTTGACACCCAAAAAATTATTGTAAGTGCCCAAAATTTCAATTTTAATAATGTAATCTAAAAATAGAAAGTTTCTAAAAATAATAATTTCTCAAATTCTTATTGTAAATCATAAAATTCAAACCAATTCATCTCCCTCAAGATTTTTGACCTTCCACATCCTCCCCCTACCTTAAAAATAAGTATAAATAATAATTTTATCTCTGAAGTGAGATGTTTTATTTCTCACAAATTATAGATACAAACATATGTCTATCTCTAGGAAGAAATGTCAAATCTCTTTCTTGGGATACTATTTATTTATACATATTTTTAAGGTAGTGAGAGGATGTGTAAGGTCACCAATATTTATGGAGATGAAGTGGTTCAAATTATATGATTTACAATAACACATAATTCAAGAAATTACTATTTTTATAAACTTTATATTTTTAGATTACACTATTAAAATTGAAATTCTGGGCACTTCCACTAGGTTTTTGGGGGTAAAAAACCATTGAGCGTAAAATTTCAAGTCACACATGCTGAATTTGTAGGCCAATTCAATTCACCCACCAATGTCTTCTTTTATATGCAATTAAACCTTTCCAAGATGAGGTTATGTGTGACATGGTCAATCTAGATGTTTGTGATGTACTCTTTGGTTAGCCATTCATGTATGATCAACATGGCATCTATGAATCAAGAACCAGAAAGATCACCATAACTATTGGAAAATGAGAATATAGGGTACTAGAGATACTACCTCCCACATCTACTCTCTAATTAATACCCACTAATGTAAGAGATTGGTTCTCATGGTGGTCAAATAACAAAAATTCAAGAAGGCTGATGTTGGAGCCTTAAATACACAACAATAGAAGCAAATGGGTCAAACCATGGGAAAATATGATGAATTATTCAAGTCACCCAAAAGAGTTCCAAATCACCCAAAAGAGTTCTACTTCATTATTAGATGATGGATACCATGCTAATGAAGTCCACAACCTTCCATTCATAGATTGATGGTAAAAAAAAAGGTGGTGACCCACTTAATTATTCACATAATTTGAATGTATCACCCTAAAAATATATGCAAATGAGATGAGGGGATTATTTCCATACAACATGTACATAATCAATCCTTACACAACTCCACCAAGCATAGTTCATTCCTAATATGCTTCAGGTTCCAGCTTATGACACCAATTGATGTAGCCATTCTATTCTCCACTATGGAATACACACCTCATGAGAGATCTGAAGCAATAAAAGGAAAAAATTTCATTAAATAAATCAAGACATAACTACCACACTTGATGAGGAATATTAATGAAATTGGGACCATTGCTTCTCAAGGAAGGAGGAATGATCTGAACAACACTTCAGGTGATAAATTAAAGTGATGGTTATACCCCAATTGGTGATATAACTTTTAGGAGCCATAAATTTTGAATTATATATTTTATTTAATCCTTGTTTCAACCATTAGAAAGATGATAATGAGGAGAACTTGATGACATGGCATAGATCTATGCTCAGTGGATTTTGATCCCTAAAAACCTAGTGGAAGTTATCAAAATTTCAACTTTAATATTGCAATCTAAAAATAGAAAGTTTCTAAAAATAGTAATTTCTTAAATTCTTGTTGTAAATCATGGAATTTGAACCACTTCATCTCCCTTTATATTGGTGACCTTCCACATCCTCCCCTACCTTCAAAATAGGTATAAATAATAATGTTATCTATGAGAAGAGATGTTTTATTGCTCACAAATTATAGATACAAACATATGCCTATCTCTAGGAAAAGATGTCTGATCTCTTTCTCAGGATACATCTTTATTTATACTTATTTTGAAGGTAGGGTGAGGATGGGGAAGGTCACCAATATCAAGGGAGATGAAGTGGTTCAACTTAAATGATTTACAAAATAGAATTTGAGAAATTATTATTTTTAGAAACTTTCTATTTTTAGACTACACTATTAAAATTGAAATTTTGGACACTTATAATAGGTTTCTAGGGGTAAAAAACCATTGAAAATAAAATTGTAATCCACACATGCTAAATTTATAGCCAAAACCAAGTCACCCACTGATATTTTCTTTCATATGTAATAAAACATTTCCAAGATGAGGTCTTGTGTTATATGGTCAATTTGGATGTTTACGATGCACTCCTTAGTTAGCCATTCATGTATTATTAACATGGAATTTATGAATAAAGAGCCCAAAGGATAACCTCACTCTTATAACATATTTTTATAGGGTATTAGAGGTACTACCTCCCACATCAATCTCCCTGATTAGTGCCCATCAATGTAAGAGATTAGTTCTCATGGTGATCAAACCACAAAAATTCAAGAAGGTTGATGTTGTAGCCCTAACTACATAATCAACACAACAACATAAGAAAATGGGTCAAACCATGGGATAATATGATGAATTATTCAAGTCATCCATGGGATTTCTACTTCATTGTCAGATGATGGATACCAAGCTGATGAAGTTCATGGCCTTCCATTCATAGACTGATGGTCAGACAAAAGTGGTAAACCACTTAATTATTCATATATTTCATATGTATCACCACAAAAATATATGCACATGGAATTATGGGCTTCTTTTCATACAACATGGACACAATTGGGCCCTGCATAGCTCCACCTCTAAATGAAACAAATAAAAAAAGGAAAATTAACTAGCCATGATATATATATATATATATATATATATATATATATATATAATGAATGTGAATATAAAAAATGAAACAAATAAATTCTTATTACATCAATTAATTATGCATGTACTAAATAAATAATGATTATGAATATAATTAAAGAAAAAATCAAGCTATACATGTGATATAGGAAAGGGTTTGAATGATTTTGTGGGATCCAAAATATACTTGCTTGTTTATTAATTAGTTTCAACATAGTGTTTTATAACACTAACTATAATGGAAAAAAATTCATGTCACCCACTAACTTTGTTTATGATTGTACAATGATATTAACTTCCCTAGAAAATACACTCCGCTCAAGTGAACCACAAATAAAATCTCTAAAATAGGATTCCTATTGTATAAATAAGGGATCCTATATGTTTCTTATATAATGTTAGGTACATGAAAACTAAATTATATTTTTAGTGTTATATAATGGTTATAATTATTTTAATTAGATGAATCCAATTAAGTCATTTAAACTATTGAAATCAAAATGCTAGAATATATAGATATGATAGTAAAATAAAGTATGCTACAAAAAATATATAATTTTTAAGCTTCTAGATATAATAAATAGTCATAAAATATTTAAAACTCCATATAAGATTTAATATTGAATGTACATGATGATTTTTCATGAAAATTACTTTATAAGATCTATTGACTGTGTCATATCTAAAAATAAAATTACAACCTTTATAGGGGCAAAGGTCATACTAAAAAGGCAGGGCCAACCTATGACATTATCTGATGAGTTTGGCCATGTCCTAGTTAATTGTGTACTTTATTTATTGGTTTGGGCCTATGTAACTATTTTTCAAGGGTTCATAATTCTATGTGAGACCTAAATAGATACATCAAAAACTTGATAGATATAAAACCCTAGTCCAACTAAATAAAAAACATGTAGATGAAATTTAAAAAGGATGGAAATGGGAAAGTTTAATATCCAAGCTATCTTTAGAAAAACCTATGTAAAATGAGTTTGCCTACACATCCTAAGTGGACCTTAGGATGATGTATTTATCCCTCCTAGGGTTATTGTGTGATCCATGGTTGTGAAACAATATGTAAGTAACTATAAGATTGATTGAAATGCTTGATAATGTATTCCCTTATCCTTTAATAAATGATATTTAGACTTGGATTATGATTATTATAATTAAATAATATTTAAATTAGAATAAATAGTGATCTTTTACTAAATTATTAGTAATTTTAAATAAGATTTATAGGTCCTTTAAAGTTAATGACTTGGTGTGTATTTATAGGGAAATATTTATAATATTTTCCATACAAGAAGCACCAATAGTTTTTTTGAAACATATTAATTTTAAAAATTAAATTTTGGATTGTGGGAGACACAACCATATTAGTGGACTAGACTATAGTGCAATATTGTATGAATTAATGTAGTCTTGTCCCAAAAAACAAAGACTATTAGAAAATGTCTAGTAGGGAACTATAGGTAAAATGGGGATGAATGGGATTGAAATATGTTTGTATGATATTTTAAGTATTTTCAATACAATTGAGGCTCTATTATAGATTAAGATTTATAAAATTTGTGAATAGACAAAGTAAGGTATAGATGTCAAGAATAAACATTGTCAAACACTTTAATGATTAATTTTATGTTTCTACATTTTCTCCCTCTTTATTTTATTTATGAAACAAAAATAAATCACTAAATTAGATGCACACCCAATTGTGTATAAACACTTTGTATATGGATCTAAAGCTTGACCATGAAATATTCCTTAATGTGAAACCTAAAAAAATACACTAAAAGTAATTATTGTCCATTTTCAAAAGTTAACAACTTAAAATATGAGTTTTTTATTTTACAAAGAGAATAAGGAAAGTATACACCTTAAAGAGTATGAAATATAATTTATGTGTATATTTAAATTGGTGAATTTATCTACCCCTTGTTGATGATTTTTTAGAAATTTTTAACCTGTAGTGAATTGAGATTATTAAGTATAAATCTAGAATGCCCTTGAATGCTCTTGATGTAGAAAGATTGTATGCTCCAACTCCTATTTATTTTTAAAGTGTAATATGTAAGTTAATTTAAGGGATCATACCATAAAATATGGCTTAGTACTTATTTAATAATTAAAACCATAGATCTTCAGTGTAACTAGACTCTAACATGTACCACTTGCAACATAAATATGAATCCCACCAATACAGACATATCTAAATTCTAATTGAAACTTTACAAATTTAAACCTTGGAAATTAAAAACCTTTTAAAAAATTAAATTTTGGAATCTTTAAAGTTACATTAGTAATTTGAAGATAGATGAGTATCATGCTCCATGTATTGAATTCCATTTTCAATATTATAAATATTTTAAAAATTAACTACTTGAAAACTTGTAACTGTATCAATGAGTGCACATCATGCCACATGCCTCTATAATTTTAAAATTTATGAGTCATGTTATAATTTTTAAAACTATGTAATGCCTTAAATATTATTTTTTTTCTCATGAGGAATTGGATTCTCATGACAATCTCATTGTGATGCCCCACTTTTGAGATGAGAGATGTATCCTACAAGTCACCTAGTGCAAAATAAGAGTTATGAAACATGTGAAAGATATAATCATGTAATTTCACTTTAAACCTTTGAATGCATTACATTATAGTATGTTAATGTAGTATTGAATTAATATTATAAAACATGTTTGATAAATATTTAATATTGAATTGCATAGGCATCATGTGTATGATATGTATCCTATCACAAAATTAATACTAAAAAGTAGTAATAATGCATAATATGAATCATGGCACTAGTATTAAGTAATGAATGTACAGGAAATGTCATTTAATGCTAGATAATTTTCATTTAATGTCACACATAAGGTCCAAGGGCCACATACAAGGGACTTATAAATTTAACATATGCACATATGGCTAAGGGAAACACATAAATGACATGATAATTCCATACAATCAAGAATTTAAACATACAAGTCCAAGAGCCATAGACAATAAATAGTTAACCTCTATTTTATCATGAACTAAAGTAAGAGAGAAGCATGGGAAAAATGAAATTAGTTTATAGTAACCATATGTATCCATGTCATTGTTAACAAATAATATTTGCATGTGACACATATAGTATGAGTGAGTATTAAAAAAAATGATATATATCTTAAACATGTAGAAATGATGTGAATAGATATAATTTTTTTAATTTTTCATAGATAATGAAGAGATGGATAAATACAATTTACTAAAATATTATTAAGTGTTTTTTTGTCACAAACACATCCCTAATTCAGTTCAAAATGGAGACCCCTTTTTGTCTTGACATAATTTAACATGTGAATTTTGATATTTATTTGATTAAATTTTTTTAAGACAAACACTAGCATGAAATTTAAATATATCTTAATATTTCCTAAATTTATGGCTTTCTATTTCACATCATTTACTTATTTGATGTTTGCCTCACACTTTTTATATAAATTTTTTGTATGTCTTTCCAATTTAGTGAAGGGTTCATAGAGTGTAAATTACTAGTTTAACAATTTAATGTTTTGCTCTTTCCAAACTTTGATTAATATTTTTTCACTTTTTACATATGGATCCAAGTTTATAAATTTTATTTTCATTTCATATTATTCTCAATCCCATAAAATTATAGAAAGTATTTTTTGAATTATATAGAACCTCATTCTTGTAAACTTGGCAAACTCAGACCTTAGTTGTTCCTCTCAACTTTTTACTTTTCTTTCTTTCATAATTCTTGCATATATTTTATATTATGTCCCGTAGCCTATCTCTTGGTCTAACTAGTCTTACATTAATTACCCAAACCCTGCTACCTTGCCTAGAATCCTTAAAATGTAATTCTCTTACACATATGTAATCTTGAGCATGTACCTATTTTCCTACTCCCTAAATGCATCCCATATAGATACCTACATCAATGTAGGTATCATATCAACATAGGTGTCCTACTCTAATGAAAGTATTCAGTGCCCTAAATTCATCTAATTTACAAATGAAACATATCCTAATGGTCAGCATAAGTGATTTAACTTGAGTTATTATCCAAAAGGATTGGTGTAAATATAAGATCAACTATAATTCATTGTTAACCTATTACAATCCTAAAATATACCATGGCAACTTATAGAAATTATTCTATCAAGCATTCAATTGAGAAAAAATTCTATATTTTATCCTATTTCCATATTAGTCATAGGGATAACATATATGCATGTCTTAAGTAATAAAGGAGTAGCCCAAGAGCTATATTTTACAATCTAAAAGATAGGTCACTATTGTACTTGATTTCCACATATTGCATGGTTCACTCAAAAGCCAACACATAGGTGATAACTACATCAAAATGAGGCCATATTCATATTATTGGTTATGTAGGATCATTCATTGATAGATAGGTCTTTGGGGTTAGCTTGACACCATGTGACCACTAACCCATTTTCCCTAAGGTCACTATTAATATTAAGAACTAGGGTTTTACATTTTTATGAGTAACTATTGATGACCCATATCTAAATTCACCAGAATAAAGATGAAGACAAAACCCAAAAGTATATAGGTGGTCACATCCTTTTATAGTAGATATTATATACAAGACACTTACATCGAACCCAAATGGTAGCATCAACATAACCATCTAAATTTGATGCAAGTATCTGCATCTACAAAGGTACTAAATCTATAATTTGGAAAATATTCTAAAATCATGTTCCATTTTGTTTCTCGCTTATTCAGATTCAAAACTAGGTTAACATCATAATCATCTGAGTACATTATTTCTTTTTAATTTCCATCTCTAGAATATTTCTAATTTATATATTTATCCTATCTTAGTTTATTAAATTTAGAATATGTCATATCTAAGTTTAGTATCTAATTGGCCTACTTTAGAGATAGTCTACCATCATTGTGCCCTAGGTTATCTCTATCCATTTAACCCTATATAACCTAATAGATATTTTAGGGTTAAAATTTTGGTGAAATTTATTTGTATGAATGAAAAATTTTATAAATCTTATGGTTTTTAGTTAGCTAGGGTTCTAGATTGCTTTATTTTTTCATTTTATACTTATATTATTTTGCAAGCAACCTAGGCAAATACATAGTTTGGGAGGTGTACCTATTTAAAACATTGAGATTCCTCTTTTTTCACAAAAAATGTATAAATCTATTGAGGTACCTAATCCTATGTATCATGATGGTACCAATGTTGAGAATGAAAAACATACTGATGAGGTTATTATATAATAAGCTTCTAACAATTAAAACCATGAGTTTAATGAAACCAATGAACATGAGCAAATAGATCATGAGAAAGTTCAATTAATTACATTATTTCACAAGCATATTCATAAAAACCCTAAATATCTTGGTGAGATCCTTAAAACTATATTGGAAACAAAAAATTCAAAAGGTATAGTTGAAACAACCCTTACATTGAACACATTACCACTTAATAATGTTAATAGGGGCACAAATTATGTGTTTAAACTTTGTTTGCTAAAAAATAATATAATATTACTACATCCACCATATAATTACCAATTTTTAAACATAAATATTGGTTTCAATACCTATTACTACTCAATCCATGTTTACATCCCCTTTGGTGACTATTCAATTTGCTAATCTAAATCCAAATGGGTCTACCTTTCAAACATTCCTTAAAGTTATAAATACCATTGAGGACAAGGTTACAAACATTGAAAAAAATCTTTAAAATATCCTTATGCTATTGATTTATAATATGTGTCACAACCCTCTTGTACCTAAGATATATTTGTAACCTTTTATAGCTAGTTTTGTTGTACCTAAGTTTTCATTTTATGATGGTAAGGTTGATCTTGAATAACATCTTTGATCATTTTATGTCACATGGCTTGACTATGCTTCTAATGATGATATTTTGACTAAATTATTCTTAATAATCCTCAAGGACTATACTCAGAGGTAGTTTTATGATTTACCTCTCAAATCCATGAAAGCATTAAAACCTCTTGTAAATCATTCTTTTTTTTACTTTTTTCCATTAATATTTTTGAAAAGGTTTTTGAAGCTTAAACTAAGAAAATCAGAAAAGGAACCAATGAATCTATAAATGAATATGCATTAATATATGAGATAATGTTAGATAAAATGACCAATATTATGGTAAATAAATAGTTACAAGACATATTAAAACAAATTTTGATAGCTCTTTTACATGATTCCATTACTTTTAAGAAGTTTGAATATTTTGATGACTTATGCCATGTTGTATGGGATTGTGAAATGAAGCTTATTTCATTAAATAATATCAAGAATGTATAAAACACACTAGATACATCAACATATAGTACTAATTTTACAATTAAACTAAGTTATAAGGTAAAACCTCCTAAGCCTAAAAATGAAACAACCATTATAGTTAACTTAATCTCATAGTATCATAATCAGCTTATCTTATCTAGTGCACCAAAGAGACAATTATCACATTTAATTGAGTCTAAAGCTTCATTACTTCCATGATTAATAGTGTGTCATCTTATATATCTCCCTCATCCTATAGAGGTTGATATGGGTAGACATATACCTAAAATATATGATGCAAATGATTATTGTGATTATCACCAAAGACCATGTAATTTTAGAAATAGATTATTTACCTTGAAATGTAAGATCCAAGACCTAATAAATGATAAAAATATTGCATTTGATGATGCTCCATAGGAATCAGGTTCACAACCTGGTGATCATTATAGGTATAAAAAAATAAATAATCCTTTGCAAGACCATTTTAAGAAAGAACCAAAAGTGAAAATGGCATATAATGCACATCTTCCTCCACCACATTATGGGTACCCATTATAATGGATCATTATTAATTACATCTAACATACACATTATATAATTTAGATACATTCTATTTATTTCAATGATGGTGATTCAGGATGCTGACTCTAATATTTATTTTTTATTCATTCAAGCATATGATGCAGGCTTAGTTTTCTTGAAATTTTGATTTTTCTTGTCTAATTTTGATTTTTTAATTTTATAAGAGGTATTATGGTAGTTATAACATTCTTATATTTCATTCTTAGTTTTTATTTTTATATCCAACTTATCAAAAATTCAAATTTGGCTTCTCCTGCCAAAATTGAATTTTTAAATTTTAGAATGGTTTTATCTAGTTTAGGTTTTATAGAAGTAATTTGAAGGAATTATCAATGCTTAAAATGGTTGATATGAGTTATTTAAGACACCATATTTATATACCATAGGTATTAATTCATACATGTATATAATATCAAACTTGATGTATGTTCTAATGTTATTAATTGTCTTTTAGTGACCATTAGGAGGTCTAAAAGAAGTTAGAGTAGTTGTACGACATAATTTTTTATTTTTTTAATGTATTATATTTAATAATAGGATATAATGGGTCAATATTAAATAAAATAAAAATATAATTCCTAATTTTTATGAAAAAGCATTTGTAGACCCTATTTTCTATGTATGTGCATTGAACATGACTATGTAAAATAGAGTATTGAAAAAAATAAAATAAGTACAAATTTATGATGTTCCTAATGTATTTTATAATGTTATTATATAATATATATATAGGTTATTTATAAATTTATTTTGATTATTTTCACATTTATTTATGAGAGAGTCAATACAAACTTAGTTATAGTAATCACACACAATCATACTCAAAACTTTGCAAAAGTGAGTAACAATAGTGTCAAGGGTGGTAAAAATTGATTTTATAAGGTTTGTATGGGTTTGATATAGGTAATTAAACTTTAAACATGTTTTTAAATTCATTTTAGAGAATAAAACTTTAATTTCTTTCTTCTCAAGTCTATAAAGATTATTTTAAACCCTAAGTTAGGGTTTTCAAATAAAAACTTGATTTGTGGGAGTTCTAACTAGCCAAAATTATCCAAATTTTGTGATTAGTTGTGGTTTAGTGATTTATAAAGGATTTTTTAGGTTTTATATTTGTATATCCTCTCTATGTATGGAAAATTAGGACTATAGAGTAATTAGGCCTTGAGAGACCTAATTAGGACTTGATAGGGGCTACAAAAGTGGTCTCTGAGTGGTTTTTGACTAATAAATTTTGTGGAGACAAAGAAACAAATATAGTGTAATATAAAATTACCATAAATTATAAATAATAATCTTATATTGTCCATACTATTAGGAAAACTTAAAAAAGGGCTATTAGGATGCTTGTAAGGTTGTGATAAATAAGTAACAATTATACGATTAAAATTTTGGAAGTGGTTACTCTACATCATTTTGGTATCAGATACAAACTAATACACTTGGAAGTGATTGTATAAGGTGATATTATATAAGAGGAAGATAAGTTATTATTTGTTTGATAAATTTCCTAAGAAGAGACAAGAGGCCACCTAGGAGAAATGCAGCAAGTGAGAGGGAAACAACCATACAAATGGGAGATGAAATATTTTAGGAGTTGAAGAACCTCATACTAAAATTTGATAAAATAATAACATGAAATAAGGTCAATCAAAATATATTAGTATTCATAGGTGATTTGAGTTTCTAAGAGGGAAAAAACCACATGCACCAGAGTTTGAAGATGAAGGGGAGAGAGAGAGAAATTGAAGAACAAGAGTTTAAGAGATTGTTAAATGTGGTGAAAGGTAAAGGATACAAGCCATATATATATATATATATATATATATATATATATATATATATATATATATATTAGTGTATTTAGATAGCCTTAGTGGAGAATAACTTCTTGACAGGATAGGAGAGTTAGATAAAGACTTTGATTTTGAAGATGTACCAAAAGAACAACAAGTGAAGTTTGCTAGGACCAAGATAAAGGGTCATGCATCCTTATGGTAGGATTAAATACATGATGAGATAAGGAAAAAATTAAAATCCAAGATAAAATATTGGGATAGAATGCTCACCAAGTTTAAAATCAAGTTCTTGCCTAGCAACTACATCATCAACTTGTATAGGAATCTTCAAAACCTAAAATAGAAAGAGATGGGGGTAAAATAATATGCTAAAGAGTTATACTAGTTGAGAATTAGATCAAGCCACATGGAATATGACAATGAAAAAGTGGATAGGTATCTTTATGGTTTGAGATATAGCTTGTAGGTTGAGTTGAGCCTTGTTAGTCTAAAGACATTAAAATAATGTTTCTATTTGGCATTGAAAGTTGAGGAAAATCTCAATAGAAAACAAAACCAATAAAATATAGGTAGAGGTATAATTTTTAAGGGTAGAGGTCAATAATAATGTAAAGGTTATTCAAAAAACATTCAAGGGGAGTCTATTAATTCACATGAATAACTATCTAGTTCAAGAAGAGGATTTAGATGTAGGTGGCCATATTACATGGGTGGGTATGCATAAAGATGAAGAGGATCAAGTAGTTTTACAATAAGGTGTTTCAAATGCAACAAGTTTGCTAGACTTAGGTCATGGGAATGTCTAAATAATTAACTAGTAGGGAGTCCAAGAACCGAAGGAAGAAATAAGATTGCACAGGTAGTTGAAGAAAAGAGTGTTTTTTCTCCATCAATTATGAAGGAACCTAAGGTAGGAGAATCATTGATAATGAGGAGAGTTCTAATCATGACACCCAATGCGAAGGAGCCACCACAAAGGAAAATACTTTTCATAACCTATTACAAATGCCAAGGTAAATTTTGCAAAATGGTCATAGATTTAGGAAGTACAAATAATTTAGTCTCTATTGAAATGGTAAATAAACCTGGATTGAAAAATTTTCCTCATTCACACCTTACAAAGTCTCATGGTTAAACGAATGTCAGCAAGTTTTTGTAAGTGAATAAAGTTGGGTAGAGTTTCAAGTTGGAAGGTACAAGGATAAATTCCTTTTTGATGTGATCCCCATGTATATTTTTCATGTGATTCTTGTGAAGCCTTTTTAATATTATAATAAAACCACTCATTATGGTATAAGGAATGTGTACACCTTGGTCAAAGATAGAGTTAGTCATACCTTGTTGCCTATGAAAGATGAAGATAATGACCAACAAATTAGATCAATTATGATGTTGGTAAGTGCTAAGAAATTTTTAAATGCCATGAATGAAGAGGATTTTGGATTTTCATTGGTATTAAATCGTAGGAATGTTATAAAACCCACCAAAGTAAATGAGTTGCCTCAAGAGATCCAATACATGTTGGAATAGTATATAAAAATTTAGTTGATGAGCTACTAAGTATATTGCCACCTATGAGGAATGTTACTCATCACATAGACTTTGTTTCAAGATCAATTTTGACTAATAATTTAGCTTAGAATATGACCCCTAAGTAAAATTCATAAATCAAGAGACAAGTATAAGAGCTCTTAGACAAAGGAGTGATCAAGGAAAGTCTTACTCCTTGTACAATACCTACAGTGTTGGTGCCTAATAAAGAAGGTGATTGTGTGTACAGAATCTAGGGTTATAAATAATATCACCATTAGATATAGGTTCCCTCTCTCTAGGATGAAATATCTGATCCATTACTTGAGTGGAGAAATCTACTTTAAAAAAATTGATCTCAAGAGTGGGTATTATTAGACTAGGATCAGACAAGAGGATGAATGGAAAACCTATTTTAAAACCATTGATGGGTTATAAAAATGGTTGGTTATGCCATTTTATTTGACCAATGCACCAAGAAACTTCATGAGTCTTATGAAGGAATTACTCAAACCATTTATAGCTAAGTTTTTAGTGGTTTACATAGATGGCATACTTATCTACAACCCTACTAAGGAGGAACATCTTCACTTTTTGCATCTAGTCATGAGAAGGCTATAAGAAGAAAGGTTGATAATCAACCCCAAAAAGTGAGGGTTTATGAAATAAAAACTGATGTACCTAGGATTTTTCATCTCTTAAGGCATGGTAAAGATGGATAAGGACATGATGAAGTCAATTATGGAGTGGCAAACACTTAAAAAAATTATAGAGATAAGGATTTTCAATGGATTTGTAAATTTTTATAGGAATTTTATTATAAATTTCAATGAAATATGTGCTCCACTAATAGAAACCATTAAGGTAGATAATAAAAAGTTTGTTTGGAGTGAGAAAACTAAAAGGATTTTCCAATATTTGAAGTAAATAAAAATGAAGTAGCCTATCCTAGCACTACCAGACTTCAATAAAGTGTTTAAAATAGAGTGTGATGTAAGTAGAGTCTAAATAGGGTTTTTTCTAAGCCAAGAGAGTATGCCAATAGCTTGTTTTAGTGAAAATCTCAATTATGCCAAGAAAAAATATTAATCCTATGACTTGGAATTATATGAAATGGTGCAAGCCTTGAAGAAGTAGAGGAATTGCTTAATTACAAATGAGTTTATCATCTATACATATAATCATGAATTTCAATTCATCACCAATCAACCTAATCTAAATTATATACATATGAAATGGGTGGAGTATATGTATAATTTTACCTTCACCATCAAGCATAAGCAGGGACAAAGAAATAAAGTAGAAGATGTATTGAGTAAAAGATTATTTTTGGTACATGAGATACAACTTCAAAGTGTTGGTATTGAGTCACTCAAGGAGATGTATGAAGATAATGAAGACTTCAGAGAAACATATAATGCTTGTAAGCATACAACTACACTCAGCAAGGAACCATGGTTGGACTAGGTCATACAAGATGGGTTTTTATTCAAATGTGTGTATTTGTGTGTGATAATAAGCTCAATAATAGATAATTTTATTCAAATTAATCATATTGGGAGTATCATAGGCCACTTTGTGCTTGATAAGAATTTGAAACATCTCACTAGACATTATTTTTAGCCTAAGATGCAAGTAGAAGTGAGGAGATATGTTGAGAGGTGTGAAACTTGTCAAATGGCCAAAGGGAAGAGAAATAATGAAGGTTTATATCAACCTCTACCAATCCTAAATAGGCCTTGCGAATCCATAAGCATGGACTTTGTTATGGGACTGCCTAGAACATAAGGAAGTTTTGACTCCATATATGTAGTTGTGCACAGATTTTTCAAAATGGCACATTTCATTCCTTTTAGGACCACCAATTAATCCACCCATGTGTAAAATTTTTTATTTAAGGAGGTAGTAAGACTTCATGTACTTCTAATAAATATTGTATCTGATAGAGATATTAAGTTCATATTCCACTTTTGAATAACACTATGGAGAAATCTAGGCACAAATCTAAGTTTTAGTTAAACTTACCCTCAAACAAATTGTCAAATTTAGGTGTTTAATAGGATTATATATAACCTATTTAAGTTTATATCTAAGTATAATCCCAAGTAGTAGGTTCTTGTATTAACTTAGTAAAAATTTGCTTATAATGACTCCTCCAATATGAGCATTAGCATGAGTCCTTTCCAAGTGATATATGGTATGCATACTATAGGAGTGTTTTAGGATATAAATATAATTAATATGGACAATATGAGTGTTGAAGGAGAATATTTTATAGTGTCCATGAAGGAGATTCATCAATAGGTAAGGAAGCATCTAGAAGCTAGTGTGTAGAAGTTAAAAAAGCAAGTAGTTGTAAGTAGAAGAGATATGATTTTTTAGATTGGATATTTGGTTTTGGTAATATTAGGAAGGATATTTTTCCTATATGTAATTAAAACAATCTTGAAATTAAAAAAAATGGTCATTGTAACGTGTGTAGGAAGTTTGCTAACAATGCATATGAATTGGAATTGCCTAGTGGTGTAGGAATATCACCAATATTCATCATTTCATATTTTTAACATTAAAAATAAGGAATAAAATGTGAATTAATAAAATAAATATTGATTACAATATTATATATTAGGAAAAATAGTTTTCTCAAGTCAAACTAGATGAATTGGAATGAATCTTAGACAAGTAAGTATTCAAGAAAACTAGAGACAAGAAGAATTTCAAGTATTTGGTCAAATGGAAATAATATGAAATTGAAGATTCTACATTAATGAAATATTATGAAATCAAAAATCATGGGATTAATTTGGAATAACTCTTGGACAACACTCCCTGAGTCATTTTCTCTTTCCCCTAGGAGTATGATATAGGAGAATCAATCATAGGCTTACTTTTATTTAATTTTTTTATTATCAAATTTTGGTTTTTTTATGGTATAATAGGTCTTGGGATATAATATAAATCTTATATTTAATTCATATTTTTTAATTTTATATCTATCTTGTCAAAAATTCAAATTTGGCTTTTCCTACCAAGACTAAATTTTTGAATGGTTTTGTCTAGTTTAGGTGTTGTAGGAGTAATTTCAAGGTATTCTCAATGTGTCAAATGGTTGATATGAATTATTTAAGACATGATATTTATATAAAATTGGTTTTCATTTATATATGTATGGAATATCAAACTTGATGTATGTTTTAATGTTCTAAATTTCCTTTTAGTGACCATTAGAAGGTCTAAAATTAGTTAGAAAAGTTGTAAGACATGCAAGAAAATATTAGTTTTCATGTAATATCATTAATTAAAGGTGTTAATAGGTCAATATTCAATAAAAACTAATATAATTAATCATTTTTATGAAAAAGTGTTTGTAGACCTTGTTTTCTATGTATGTGCGTTGAATATGACTATGTAAAATAGAGTATTAGGAAAAAAATCAATCAAGTCAACTTTTTGATGTTATTGATGTATTTGGTAAGGTCATTACATAATATATTAAGGTTATTTATTAATTTTATTTTATTTTTTTCACATTTATTTATGAGAGATCCAATATAGACTTGTAGGTTATAGTAATCACACATAGTCATACTCATAACTTTGGAAAAGTAACATAAGTGTCAAGGAGGGTAAAAATTGATTTTATAAGGTGTGTAAAGGTTGTAGAGAGGTAATAAAAATTTCAAAGTCTTTTGAAATTCTTTTTGGATCATAAAAATTAATTTGTCTCATCTTGGGTTTGCACAAATTAGTTTAAACCTTGAGTTAGGGTTTTCAAACCAAAATTTGATTTGTGAGAGTTCCAACTAACCAAAAATATTAAAAGTTTGTGATTATTTTGGATTTAGTGAGTTATAAATTATTATTGAGGTTTCATATCTATACAGACTCTATGTGTAAAAAAAATAGGATTGTGGAGTAATTAGGCCTTAAAATACCTAATTAGAGCTTGACAGGGGCTAGAAAAGTGGTCCCTAAGTGGTTTTGGACTAAGAAATTTTGTGATGACAAATAACTCAATATAGATTGGTCTAAAATAAATTATGAATAGATGTCCTATATTATTTTTGATATTAGGAAAAATTAAAAAGGCTACTAGGAAGCTTGTAAGGTTGTGATAAGTGAGTAAAAACTACAAGGTTAAACTTTTGGGAGTGGTTACTTTGCATAAGCATAACTTTATAAACAAAGTATATGAATTTTTATTATTTATAATGGTGAAAGAGTGAATGTTTTCACCATGACATTAATTATGAACTTGGGTTATACTCATCATGATTTATATCCTTCTATTAGACTAGTTAGAGAATTTGAAGAGACCTCCTATAAGTTTCTTGGTGAGATTAACTTACCTTTATAAGTCAGTCTTGAACATGTGGTTACTAACTTTTTAGTTATACTTTCCATGAACATATTTTATACTTTATTGTGAGGACCTTATATCCACACACTTTGAGAAATACATTATATGGTATATGGGTGTTAAATACATTAATGTCAATTAGGTAATTATAATTTTTGAAATTCCATATGAACATCCTCTTAAACAAGAAAATATTATAACCATATAATTAATCACCAAGCCTACTAAATATAATTCACCATAAAAGGGTACACAATAGGCAATCCCCTTTATTAGGTGGCTAGTACTTGAGAGACCATTACATCAGAGACATATAGTGCATTCCATAGAATCCTCATATACTATGCACCATATTTAGATATCTAGAGCACCTACACATTCCAATATTATTTCTATTCTAAATAAATCACAAATAACTCAACAATGGGTTCCACAAAACCCAAATCCTATTACTCATACTACAACTTCATGACCACAAAATACCATTTTATAGAGCATCAAAAATAATATAACGACATATATTTCACATATACTTGTTCCCTAATAGTGTCACCAAATTATTAGACTATCTTCATAGTGGGAAGATATCTATGATAACCCATTGGATGGAATTATTGATGAGCATTCCATATAGCTCATTTTATCTTTAAAAAACTATCCATAAGTTTTGCCTTTTGGTTATAAATTGTATTGCATTTAATAGTTAAAGTATTATCTAAGTAGGAATGGGTGAAATTGTCCTTTGTTTATATGTGATACATTTTTTATTATTTATCTTATTATTTGTGTCTAACTTGGATGAAATGAGCACAATTTTGTATACAAAAATACATCCCCATGGTAGGGTCATTTTGAGAAGACATCAAATACTTTTATCAACCACTTTTGGTAATAGTTTTGAATATTAGATGAAGATCTATAGCTCCAAAGAAGATCCAAATATACTTCAAAGATGATATAAATATTTTCTAAATACAATTCAGAGAAAATTTGAGACACTTTGAAGACCTATACAGTAGTGCTCTAAAGACATCCATATGTGCTTCAAAGATGTCCAATTGGATCATACAGATCAAGATAGTAACTCCAAATATATCTATTAAATACACTTTCCATATTTAGATATCTTCCTTTAGACATTACTATTCATAGTAATTGTCTAAAATGATATGGATATAAGTGTATTTATATTTTGTAAAACTAGATACAATCTCTTCATATCTATCTTAGTTATTTTCCATCTATTATTATTTGAGTTAGTTCCAACACATTCTTATAAGCATGGGATTTGATTCTTAGATTTTCTATTTTAAACAA
Organism: Torreya grandis; assembly: GCA_037957365.1. NCBI lineage: Eukaryota > Viridiplantae > Streptophyta > Pinopsida > Cupressales > Taxaceae > Torreya > Torreya grandis. Next base: position 886,410 of record JARHVA010003356.1, read on the forward strand.
GTGGATTTGTCCATTTAGAATGATATATTTTGTATTATGTTAATAGTTGTTGAGATGTGCTTTAAATACATGTCTCCTCATTCTAGTTAATGAATAGTTAGTCAATCAATAGTGATAAAAAATCAGAAGAAGCATTTTAGTGTACTTTTGTGTATCTATATATGTTCCTTTGATAATGAAATAAAGTTTAACATTCCTTTTTCATTACTGAGTAAAAGATGATCCTATTCTAAGTAAGGAGTAAGGGCCCACTTCTCTCCAAAGATTAGGTCAAATTGGTATTTTTAGTTTATAGTTTAAGGAATATTTCTTTAATTCAAGTATATTTCAATTTTTTGTAAAGTGTGATTTCTATTTTCAATGTAACTATGATTTCATTTTCAAAAGCATAGTGTGACTTTCCTTTTAAATTCAATTGTGTTTCCATTAAATGAAAAAGGTTGTTTCAATTCAATGTAAGTGAGTTTTCTTTATGCAAGGGTGTGTATTTCAATCTCATAGAAAGTAAAGTTTGTTAAATCATCTCCATATTCAAAATTTGTCAAGAGAAGTTTAAGTGACAATAGATAACATTATCACATTATAAAATATCACACTATCATACCCAAATAGGCAAGTCGAGTGAGGACACCATAATGTCTTATGTCAGATGTTTATGTTTTTGACGTTGATGGTGTGAATTGAAGAATAATTTTAACAAGGAATGACAGAAGAGATATTTAGTTATAAGACCTTCAAGATTTACTTTTATTTAATATATAATTAGATTATTATTTTTTTTCTTGAGTGTTTAGACATTATAGTATAGAAAACCCACAAACAATGAACTATAAACTCAAATATCCAACAGTCTCATTACATATAGCCTTCGACACAGACCCTAATAGAGAATTATACCAATCTATTGATTGGTTAAATGAGAGGTATAATTATAAACTATCATGTTTGTCATCATTTTTGGGGAACTTCTTAATAAATAAGTGTTATTAAGATCCTATATTAGAGTTATATAGGGAAAATTCAGAAATATTCATAAAACTCAAAAACACAAAAATAATGTACGATTGCTTAGATTCATGAATCACCCAAGATATTCCTAATGATGGTTTATCCCTAAAGGATCTAAAATAAAATAAGAAGAGAGGATCCTATCTTTATTAAAAAGATCAAAAAGTGAAATAAAGGCAATTGAAATCTATATACAATTTTTTTTTATTCCTCTCCTGAATAAGGTTCATCCTCACAAACAGATCCTACAATAATAATCCTATTTAGAACATCTTCCATTATAGGAATAATTGATCCTAAAAATCCCCTTTCTGGAATAGTTGGATTTGATCCGCATTCTTTACAAGAAGAATATACGATCACCAACAAAAGTTATCCTAAGGTAGACCAGAGGTTGAGAACCCAAGAAGATAATTTAGATTTGATTTATAACCAAAGTTGGGAAGAAAATATGTAAGATGAATGTGCACATGCAGAAAACCCTAATTGATAGATTCAATAGGACATTTTTTTCTATCTGATTAGCTTGGGTCTTGATAATAGAACTTCCATGAAAAATATCTCACCAATAATTTTAAATAGTCTTAGAGATAAATCATTAGAGGATCCAGATCAGTTCCTCTTTGAATTTTAGGTTCTCTACCAAACATATGACTATGCCACAAATAATCAAAAGTTTAAATTATTCCCATATACACTTAAGGATGTAGCCATGAGATGGTTCAAGGGTATTGTAGTTAATTCCATAAGTTCTTATGACAAAATGGAGACTACATTTCTTGACAAATATCAAGATTATTATAAAGTCATAGAATGGAAATAAGACTTTTTAAAGATCAAACAAAAGGAAGACAAAACCTTAGAAGATTACCTTAATAGGTTTATATTTACTCATAAATGATATGGTTACCAACTCACTCAGGAGGTCATAAATACATTATTTATTAAAGGTTTAGATAATGATTCATGTGATGATTTAAACCTAATGGGAAATGGTGATACTAAAAAATTATCCTATCATCATATTTCAAAATTATGTACTACCTACTCTAGGACAAGACCTAGCATAAGGAAATCAAGGTTAGGAAAATCCCCTGAAGTTGGCCAATTAATGGAAGAATTTAATAATTTCAAAATAGATATTCTAGTAAAATTGGCATCCATATTAGATGGCCTCAAAGCATAATCCAATGCCACCAATGCTAAACAATTTTCAATATATTTCCCTAGATGAAGACTCAAACATGTGGTAAAAAATTATCCCTTAGACAAAATAGAGGAATGTGTTATTTGTAACCTAGACCATGATAGAAAGAATTGAAAACATGTTCCTAAAATGAGAAACCAAGTAAAAAAAGTATTAAATACACTTGAGAAAGATAACTTTATTAAAAGACAATAAAAAAATTAGTACTCCTAGCCTCAAAATCAATTTGGTCTAAGATTTCCTCCTAATCTATTAATGGCACCATGGGCTAGACAAGTCACATCACTAATATGGGGACCACCATAACCATAACCATGGGGTAATAAAAAATGGATTACATAGATGTGGAAATGCTTAAAAATACTTCATAGACATGGTCACAATAGCAAAACTAACAACTCCCTTGGATACAACAGTCACCACCTCAATGGCCAAATCAGTAATATCAAACATAAAGAAAGTTTCCTCTATAACATGCTTTAATGACTTCATAACCTTAGCCATAACCAATTGAACATTAGGTTAACCAATCATAGTTACCTACCAAACCAATGGAAAATCCTAAGAATAGGAAAAATACACTTGTTTATGGAGCTGATGAAGAAATTAATGTTGCAACTGGTTTAACTAAGTGTAATAAGGTTCAACTCAGATCGGGGAAGGTAGTAAGAGATTCACCCATTAACATAACTAGAATTCTCAATGATGAAAACACTCATGAGTTATCTATATTCCAAGAACCAAATGAATAAAAGTTATAATACATAAACAAATCAACCAATATTCAAGCTCCCCCTGTAATTTTATTTACTAAGAGACTTAAGCAAGAAAAACCTAGGAAATATTTTGAATTGATATACATATTAAAAGAGATGAAGATATAAATTCCACTATTAAGATCCATTAAGGATATTCTTGAGTTGAATCAAATCATTAATAAGGAAAAATAAATATCTTAAAACAATTTAGGTAATAGGAAAAATTACTAATTTACTAATAAGAAACATAGTTGTTCCTAAATACGAAGATCCTAGCAGTATTGTGATGACTATGATAATTAGGAACAAGTCTATTCCAAATGTCCCTATATATCTAGGTGATTCCATCAACATAATGAATATAAAAATAATATATTATTTATCTATCATAGGGATTTAGCCTACCACTACAATCTTGAGAATGGTAGATTAATCCACTGATGTGCCTAAAGGAACCATTGAAATGTGCCAGTCACCATAGAATCCTAGGAATATCCTCTAGATTTCATGATCCTTCAACCATTATTTTTATACCTTTATTAGCTAAAATTTTCACACAAATTTATTTTATATCTATAAGCATTACCATTTCTAATAGAATTCACATTAAATGGATATCTCTTTATCTACCTATTAGACATTCAATGGGTCTTTCTAAATAGACATGGGTGGATCAGGATAAATAAAACTAGACTAATGTGTCTTCTTTATCCATGGTTACATAAAATAAAAAATATATGAGTTTTAATATTAAATCATAAAATATTTAACCCAATAAATCCTATCTCTGAAGTCTAATAGTTTAGTTTTGAAGTTAGGTAGCCTAGCTCTAAAGTCTGAAAGCCTAGCTCTAAAGATTGATAGCTTATCTTCAAAGACTATTAGCTTAGATCTACAGACTAAAAGATATGATCTAAAGATAAAAAATCATGAATGATAATAATCCAATTCCATTAATAAGAATTAATACAATGCCATAAGTTCCCAAAACATGTTATTTGGTCTATAAGATATTCAACAAGCTATAGTTGACTAGGCTCAAAATGGGCAGATTTCATTTTTGCATGATTTTCATTATCCATTGACCAATGTGCTCTCCACAAGTAACATATTTTACAATATGTAGCTACATTTCACATGTTACTACCATAAAAATTTCCATTGAATGCCTTGATGAGTGAATATGAATAGTCAAATTTCATTATTCCTAACACTAAACAGATTACAATCCAACCTAATAAATTATTGAATATCAACATTTGGTTAACTCACCAAAAAGAAAGAAAAGTTATTGATGTATTAGTATAACACATAAAATATTTTTATTGGGATTACAATGATATAAAAGGAATACATACCAGTTTATGTACACATCACATCTACATGAAGATGTTAGACCAGTCAAATAGCCACAATGGAAAATTAATCTAGCCTTGAAAGAAATTGTTAAGAAGGAGATAGAAAAACTATTGGAAGTTGGTTTTATTTATCCCATATCTTATATTCAATGGGTTTTACCTCTATTCATTGTGAATTAAAAGAATTGAAAATGGAGAGTTTGTGTAGACTACATAGAACTAAATAAAGCCATTATGAGAGACTACTTTCCCTTGCTTTTTATTGTTCAAGTTTTGGACAACTTGGTAGGGGAGAAATATTTTTATTTATTAGATGGATTAAATGGATAAAATAAATTCATAATAACCCCTAAATATCAAGATAAAACTATATTTACCTAATTTTAGGGAATATTTTCTTATATAGTCCTTCCTTTTAGATTGTGCAATGCACTTACTACCTTTTAGATAGCATTACTAGCTATCTTTTCCAATCTTACAACTGATTATGTAGAAGTGTACATGGATGATTTCACTATCCATGGCACTATATTTGATGAATGTTTGAATAATCTAGACAAAGTGCTCACTAGATGTGAGGAACACCAAGTATCTTTGAGTCGTGAGAAGTGTATCATAATGGCTAATGAAGGGATAGTCTTAGGAAATTATATCTATTCTCAAGGAATAAAATTAGATCTTAAAAAGACTTAGGTAATATCTAATCTCCTCATTATTCAAACACAAATAAATGTTAAATTTTTTCTTGATCATGTAGGGTATTACAGAATATTTATTGAGGAATTTAGCAAGATAGTTGCAATTATGTTTTCTTCACTAATAAAAGATAATGAATTTGTATGAAATGATAAGTGTCAAGAAGATTTTGAAACATTAAAGAATAAACTCATGATTATTCCAATATCAAAAGGAATTATTTAGGAAAATTATTTCATATCTATATTGATGCTTCTAATAATGCATTAGGAGAAATTATAGGAAAAAGAGATGAGTATAGAGAAATGTACGCCATTTATTATATCATCAAGAATCTTACTCTCATAGAGAATAAATACACTACCATAGAAAAAGAATTTCTTATTTTAGTTTATGCCATAAATAAGTTTAGGCATTACATTAATAATTATTAGGTGTTTATATATATATATCATTAAACTATTAAGTAATTAATAGTTGGTGGGAGAATTATTAGATGGCTACTACTGTTGCAAGAATTTGACATTACCATTATAGACAACCCTAGGAAGTATAATGGTGTTGCTAAATTTTTGTCTAAAGTGATTATTATAAGTGAATATAAACCTATGGAGGATTATTTTCTAGATGAACAACTATTTTTTATATCCACATACTCCCCATGATTTGTAGACATTGAAAATTACTTGATAATAGGGAATTTTCCTCATTCCTTTACTTCTAAAGAAATACAATGTTTGGTTAGAGATAGTTCTCATTTCAAATGGTTTAAAGGCATGCTATTTAAAACTAGACCTAATAATGTAATTCGCAAGTGTGTTAGAGAATATGAAGTATTTAACATCATAAGAGCATACCCTACTGAACTAGGAGGAAGACATTAATTAGCAAAAAAGACCATTCATAAAATCCTTGGTGTAGCTTATTATTGGCCAACTCTTTACAAGACTATAAAAAGGTTTGTATGGAAATGTAATTCTTTCCAAAGGATGGGTAAGCCTACTCTATCCATGGATATGCCTCTCCATCCTCAAATAAGTTTAAAATTGTATGCACCTAAAATCACTCACTCCATTATAGTCGACTAATATTCCTATTAATCGACACTAATTTTACTAATATATTTTATTTTGATAATTAACCCCTCTAACCAATCCATTTATATAATATTCTCCTCCATCTATTATCTACATTTATAAACCTTATTCCATCTCATTCCTCCATTAATTCCTCTTGATATTTCATCATCCTAATCAAATAATTTTAATTATCTTTTATTTGGGAATTTTCAATTCCCATAACCTCACCTAACCACCTACTAACCCACTCCCTAATCCTACTACCCAATTTAAAAATCATATTTATTCACCTAAAACCATAGATACCCTATCATTGTAGATATTCCTATAACCCTATGAGCCCTAATCTTCATTAATCACTAACTAACCTCCCTCATTATATCCTAAAGCTATTTGGAAACTTTTAGAATTAGAGAGGATTCTCTAACTCTCTAAAAGTCTCCAATTTTAGAGACTCATACTAATTTAAAAATATTTATAAATTTCCTTCCATTGGTCTATTTAAACAACACTCCCTCCACTCTCAAATCCATGAAGAATAATTATAGGGAAACCATGTCAAAATAAATATAGCATCCTCACATCCATACCAAAACTATGAAAAAATCACTCTAGAAATATTATTACAAATCCAACATCAAGTATCCAATCCATCATATAAAATCCAACATCAAGCATTACTTTATCAATATGAGTCTACAAGAAATCATGAATCTTATAATGAAGCTATGAGAAGGTAAGGAGCATGGTAAGAATGTTTTACTAGTTTTGATTTATCTTTTCTATCCATTTCTATTGGTGTCATTATTTTGGGTTTTGTTAACATTTTGATAGTATTCCTTGAATCCTAAATTTGGTGCACAAAAATAATTTAAAAAATGGGGTTTGGGTTTTGTTGGACCAATCAACCCACCATCTTAAGGAAAATAATACTTATTAGTATGTATTAATTATGTTACTAAGTAGGCTGAAGTGCAAGCACTCACCTTTACTAGAGAAGAAATGGTTGTTGATTTCCTATATTGAAAGAGTTTGCCAAGATATCTTTAAAAATTTCATGCAATCAAGTTGAATCTTGGGTGGTAGTGTGAGATCTCTAGAAAACACATGATATTTACAATAAGCTATAAAATCTAAAATGATACAATTGAATTATTCATTAATCTTCTAAAAAGGAAAAGTGGGGTACATATAGGGAAAATTAGATCAATATGAGGAAGACATTAATTTTCATAATTAACTAATTAAAATTAAATATAATTAGCCTATGGACCCTTTATAACTAACCTAAGGGATCTTAAATAACATACGATGGCCATAAGACCATGTAGGAAAAACCTAATGGAAGAAAACACTACACTAACACCCCCCTTAAGTGTAGCTTAAGTGAGATGAGAATTGGGTCCCAAAATTGAAAGCTTGATGAGGTACCCAAGTACATAGTGATGAACCTCCATAAGAGTAAGAATAAGGTGGATCAGCCCTAACCCCAATGAGAGCTCATAGATGAACAAATTTACTCTATGAAGGGCTTGGTTAGAATATCTACAATCTACTTTAATGTTAGACAATATCAAAGATCAATAACTTTATTGTTGATAAGCTCCCTAATGAAATACATGTGCATCTCTATGTGCTTGGTACTTTGATGGAGAACTAGATTCTTGTAAATATGGATAGTGCTTTGGTTGTCATAGTAGATGATTGTTGGCTTATGAAACTAGACACCAAAATTAGTGAGAATCCCCTGAAGCCAAATTAATTTAGTGGTAGTATTAACAACCCCTGTATATTATGCCTCTATAGATGATAAAGAAATTACATTTTGTTTCTTTCTTGACCAACTTATTGGACCTAAACCAAATGAAAAACTATAGCTTAAGGTAGAATTTCAACTCTAAATATCTCTATACCAATCTAAATCTATGTAGCTGATTAAAACAATCTATATTCCTACTCTATAGTGTATCCCATAGTTGTGCAAACCATGAATGTAGTGAAGAATCCAATTTGCTACTTTCCAATGAAACTCATGTGGCTCTTACATAAAATAAGAGACCAAACTAACTGCATAAGATATGTCAGGTCTAGTGTGTGTGAGATAGATAAGACTACCCATACGTTATTGATATGGTATTGCATCAATGAGTGGTGTAAGACAATTAGCCTCAAGCTTCACACTAGACAAGAAGGGAGTAGGACTTGGATTACAATTATCCATATTAAAACTCACAATAAAATCAAGAAAATATTTGGATTCTGATAAATTTATCCCAAATTTGATTAAATGATTTAAATCCTGAGAAAGTAATGTAACAATCCCATATCTATCATTGAAAATTTATTTGAAAGTGTAATTTTCACTACTAAGATGGATGATCGTGAGTTTCCTATATTCAATAAGTCATACATATAGAGAAATAGGATCAATATAGAATCATCCTACTATAAGATGTAGACATTTGGATCTAAGTGGCATCTAATGAACCTGACTATGAGGAAAAATGAGTCCATCTTGGCATACCATGCCTGAGGGGCCTATTTCAGTCCATAGATTGATTTTTTGAGTCTATAGACCAAGGAGGTATCTTCCACAAAGCTTTTGGTTGCTCCATATATATCTCTTTTTTGAGGTCACCGTGTAGAAAATCACTCTTGACATCTATTTCATGAACATCCCATCGATGTGTGATTGTGATGGCTAGAGTGAGTCTTATAAATGTCATCTTAACTATAAGAGCAAATGTCTCAGTGTGGTTTATGCCAGACACCTGAGAAAACCCCTTTGTAATCAAATGAGTTTTGTACTTATCAACTAACCCATCTACACCATAATTTTTTCAATAAAACCATTTACACTAGACCAATTTTCTTCCTTTAAGAACATGGAACAAGTCCCATGCTTTGTCCTTGATTAGGGAACTATACTCTTCCTACATAGTAGAATCCCATTCTAAAATGCTAGATGCCTCATGAAAGGTTTGAAAATCTAAGACAATTTTCAAGTAGGAATGTGGAGTCCCCTAAAATTGTGATCATGTCCACCTTATATCTGATGGATTTCCAACCCATCCTCTAACACTTTGAAGTGTCTATCTAGCCCAAATAAGTCCAAAATTGTATGAGATTGGAGAATTGGGAGGTGAGTCCTCATCATCTATAGTGTTAGTCTAAGATAGAGGAGGATTATCCTCATCACTACTCTCATCACTTGAATTTCAAGAAGAAAAAGAGTCATCCTCATCATCAAGAAGATTTTGAGGTGGATCTACGTTATTTTTAGAAGTAAAATCAATGTCTAGTGAGTCTTTTAAAGATTTTAGAGTTACATGATTGTGTTTAAGTGGGCCCTTGCTAAAATTTACACTCCTTTCAATGAAAAAATCATGAGTTTTATGATGGAGAAGCTTATATCTATTAACACCCTATGCATACCCCACAAATATGCAAGACTGAATCTAAGGGTCCATTTCCTTACATTTCTTCTTGGGAACATGGGCCATTTCTAGTGATCCAAATACTTGAAAGTGATCTACTATAGTCTTGTGACTATCCCAAGCTTCAAAATGAGTGATTCCCTTCAAGACTTTGTGTGGAACTTAATTTTTTAATGTAACATGCATAGTTGATTGCTTTAGCCCAATATTGAGGAGTAAGAGACTTTGATTTAAGTATGTAGTTTGCCATTTCCTTCAAGGTATGATTCTTGTGTTTAGCCACAAAATTATATTAAGGACTATATGGCATTATGTGTTTTATTTAAATCCCCTCTAATGTACAAAACTACTCAAACCTATTATTGACATACTCTTTTCCATTATCAGTCCTTAAGATTTTAATGGAACATTTGACTACTTCTCCATAAGTGCCTTGAAGTCCTTAAAGTGATCAAAGACCTTATACTTATTTTTGAGAAAAAACACCTAGGTGTACCTCAAATATTCATCGATGAATGTGAGCATGTATCTTATCCTGTTCAACAAACGTTTTGGAAATGGTCCTACTAAATCACTATGGAATATCTCTAGCTTCTATTCAACTCTCCTTATTTTTCCCTTGTCATATTTATCTTTTAGATGCTTACCAATAATGTAGCCATTGAAATCTAATAATTTGAGTGTATGTAACCCTAAAACCATGTCCTGATGACTGAGTTACTCTAGGTAATGGTAGTTTAAATGGCCAAACTATTCATGTCATAGTTTTCTCACTCCATCTGCATGAGTAAGTAATGTAGCTAAGGGATGATCTAGGGTAAATTATGAGAAGGTATATAGCCTAAACTAATGATTGGCCTTCCCATAAGCCACTTTTATGTCATTGTGTAGATCCTTAATGACCATTGAGTTAGGTGTGAACTCAACTCGCTTCCATACACCTATGTGAGTGATTTGATATACTGATAGAAGATTTGTTGATAGTGAAGGAACACATAAAAAATCATTGAAGGTCCCATCACTTATACCAATCCTTTAACTCTAAATTCTACTGAAGTGTCATCACCCATGAGAATTGAAGGTATAAAACATGGCTCTATTTCTAAAAATAGATCCTTTGAGGAAGCCATGGGATAAGAAGCACCCAAGTCAATAACCCAAGTTGAAGGATATGAAGCTACTAAAACAAGTGCCTTGCCCTTTTTTACCCTTTTTTAATCTTTAACCTTTGTAAAATATTATGCTGATGTGTTCTAACATGAGGATTCAAGAACATTGATGTTGTTCTTCTCAAGCATCTTACTCAAGGTGTCAATCTTATTTTTCATGCACTAAGATTCATCATACCCAAGTTTCTTACAAAAGTTACATTTGAATTTTTCCTTCTTAGGTTTCCCATGCGAGGAGGACTCATTTGATGATGACTTTGGCTTGGCATCTGACTTCTTATTCTTCTTGTGCTCATGATTAGGTTTTGACTATTTCTTCTCCTATTTTCCACTTCTAGAAGGCTTCTTTTTGTCTTGATTGACAATCAAGACATGTAATTTTGAAGACTTTAGTGCACCTATCTGAACCAACTTATCTTGCTCCTAAATTAGATTGACAACAAACTCATCAAATGATGGCATTTTCCAAGTAGATATGAGTGCATGTTTGGTAGCATGGATAGAATGAAAACTAAATAATCATGACCTAGTTTTACAAGCATGGATAAAATCAACTAATCATATGTTTTATCAATGCCATATTATTTCAACTACAGTCTTAACAATTAGAATTTTTTAAAGAAGTCTTTTAGGGTGTCATAGTCACCTGGACATAATGTGATGAGCTCATTCTCTAGCTTATGACCCCTCATGATGTCCTGTACTCCAAAAAGTTGTCTATGATTATCCAGACTTTGTTCATAGTTTTTGTAAATTCAACATGAAACAAGAGGTTGGAAGACATTTCTAGGCACAAAAACCCATAGGCATCATTACATATTTTGTACCACTTAACCTTTTCTACATCTATAGATGGCTTAGTTTTCTCACCCATAGTAATCTGATAGAGTCCTTTACCTCTCAAAGTGAGTTGTATTTTAGACTTCCATTCTAAATAGTTAAACAATGTGAGTGGTGTGATGTTTAGATTCATTAGTGAAAATTAGAATGAGATAAATTATAGAATTGAAATAAAAGCAAATAATATAAATCACATAGTATAACTACCCCTTAAACAATCAATAATACCCCTCCCTAAAGTTATAATTCACACACACTTAGTCTTGAACATTAGGCATAGCCAAAAATGTGTCTATGAGCAATCAATGTGAGAAAGTATGAGAGGAACATTAGGAACTACTGATAATGCATCCAAGAGGAAAGGTACAAAGGTTTAAAGAGAGTTTTAAGCTATTACACCATATTAAAATGGATGTTACAAAATTCTTAAAAGAATGTCACCAATGCATAGAGCTCAATAAAATATGCACTTTCAAAACATACAACACTTAAAAAAGAGCTAAAGATTGAAATTTATAGCACTTGCTAGTTCTAACTCCCACATATTCATGGACACTTTCCAAAAATGGATTTTTTTACCACATTTAACTCTATTTCTTCATTGCCTTTCACCTAAAATTTGACACCTCCTTGAATGTCACGTAGGTTCGTGCAGTTGCTTGACTTTAGGTTCTCACATCTGCATGACTTATAAAAATTAATGAGTAGAATCACTTTGAAAACTTGAATCGGTCTCCAGGTGTAATTTGGGTTCTTCTAGCTACTTGACTTCAATTTTTTTCAACTGCACTACATTAGGTTCTTACAACTATTTTACTTATAAAAGGTTATAAGTAGTTGACCCTAAAAAACTTGATTACTTCTCCTCAGTGTATTTTGGGTTCTTCAAATAACTTTACTTATTACTTATAAATTAAGTAATGAGTAATAAGTACCTAACCTCCAAAAACCCAAAAGGTTTTCACTCAGTTTAGATTGGGTTTTTGGACCTACACTACTTCAAAATATTACAACTACATTACTTAAAAAGCAAATGAGTAATAAGTAGTTACCCTTGGAAAATATGAATGGGTCTTGCAAGCAAGTTTTCAAGGTTGAGAATCTTGATTACTTATAAGTTGAGTAGTGCTAAAAACTTGATTTAGACTTAAAGCAAGTAATGGCTTGTTGAAAACCTAATTTGGTCTATAGACTCAAGTAATATCTCACTAAAAACCTGATTTAGTCTACGAACTCAAGTGATAGCTCATCAAAAACTTGATTTGGTCTACAAAAAGTAAACTAAGGTTTGTAGGCTTGATTACTTCATTCGTACATTCGTACAACTAGATGGAAGAAGTTAATTTTCTAAAAAATCTATGAAGTTTTAAAAAAAACTAAGAATAACCCATTTTAGATTTTAAAAACCACAAAAAATATATGTAAATGGATTTTTTATCAAAGGCATTTTGACTTGAGTTTCAAGGTAGATTAATAAAATTCCTCTAACATTAAAAATGGTAGCGAATATAAAATAAAAACTATCAAGGTGAATGCATGGAGGATCTAACTAGGGAGTCTGATGCATGAGACTATCAGGATAACTCTAATACCATGAAAGAGTTTACCAAGATCTCTAAAATTTTTTTGTCCAATCAAGTTGAATCTTGTGTGGTAGTGTGAGATCTCTAGAAAACACATGATATTTGTAATAAGCTATAAAATCCAAAATGATACAATTAAATTCTTCATTAACCTTCCAAAAAAAATGGGGTACATATAGAGAAAATTAGGGCAACATGAAAAATCCCTTAATTTTACTAATTAACTAATTAAAATTAAATATAATTATCCAATGGACCCTTTATAACTAACCTAAGGAATCTTAAACCACATAGAATGGCCATATGACTGTGTAGGTAAAGCCCAGTGGGAAAAATAGTACACTAACATATTTCATAGGATCATGTTGAGATTTGGAGCTCCTAGATGTATTATTTCTAATCAAGGTCCCCAATTTATATTTAAAATGATTAAGGATTTCATATAACTATACCAAATCAATCACTAAAAATATTCACCATATCATCCCCAAGCTAATGAGAAAGTGAAGGTCATCAACTGAGAGTTGGAAAAAATTCTAATCAAAATAGTGAATATCAATAGAAAAGATTACAAAGATAGAGTAATTGAAGTAGTTTGGGTCTACAATACAACATGGATGACAACCATAGGATTCTCTCCATATGAAATTGTGTTTGGAAAGAAACCTTTGTTACCAATAGAGTTTGAATTGTACACATTGAAGACAAAAGCTGATATGGGAATTGATCTTGATGAAGCATAGAAAGAAAGAATAATAAAACTAAATGGGCTAGATGAACTGAGAATGGATGCACTCATTCAAACCAACATGATCAATAAGAAACAAAATTAGTGGTAGATACATTAGATAAATATAGTTTTAAGAACATGATTGGGAACTTCTATTTGATTCTGAATTCTAACATTTCAAATGTAAGCTCAAGACAAGATGGTTGGGGCCATACCTAATCAAAACTATTTATAGTAATGGATATGTCTAACTTGAACCACTTTATGGTGACCAAAGGACACTTTTTATCAATGATCATAGTTTTAAAGTGTATAGAAGACCTCTCAGCAAGGAAGAGTTCATTGAGCAAAATAAAGACCAATTTGACCTTATGGAAGAACATGGAAGAACATGGTTCTTCCACTAAGGCCAAATTATCTTTATAGAAGATATCTAATAAATGGGGTAAGCTAAAAACCATCAAATGATAGTTTTACTCCCTTCAAAATGTAAAAATTAAAAATAAAAGAAAATTAAAATAAATATATATATATAAAACTATTAAAAGGTGAAAACCAAAAATGGCACTTTTTAGAAGAAACTTATGCAATAAATATTAATTATTATCTTGTCAAATAACCTATCTTATCATACTTGTTTATCCTTGTAGGGTACATGGAAAATTTAGGAGATAGGCATGGATTTGTTTAGTACAGGTACAATTGTATTTCTTTCCAAAAAGGTTAGGCATTTTATATTTCATGTTATGCATGTATGATCATTTGGAAGACACACTTTTTCAAATGGATAAGCTCTTATGATGCCAAATGGATGTGACTAAGGACAATGCCATATCTAAAATTTAATATTTGATGTGAAGTTATTTTACAAAGTATACTTTTAAAAATATATGACTTGATGCATAAATCATTGAGGATATTATTTCAAGTGTTTCCAATTATGACCCCTCGCACCACATCATTGATAGTGATATAGAAGTGATTTCTAATTAAACTCTAAAATCTCTGAAGTGCTCAACCATAATTTTATGATATATATTTATTTAATATTCATTATTGCATCACATCCCTAATTATTTGCCTTCCTTTGTACCTATGCAATTCCAAGCACATTTTTGCATCGTGCAAGCATAATTTATATAAAACTATGAATATCTCTAAATATTGGAGGAAAGAAGAAGAAAAGTGAACCAAAATCAATATATGCATTATTAAAATATGAATCAATTAGGGATATTTTTGAGATGTTAGTATGGCTAAATTTTTTTAAAATGTTTTAGGGTTTTTAGGAAAACATTGTTCAATAATTTCTTGAAATTTTTTATGAAGACTTTTATTATCTGAGGTGAGCATATTCTAGTGGATTCCTCTATGATCAATGCACTCTCTATAATTCTTGAGGAGGGTGTGGTTTACATAGATAAATTAAGTTTTATTGATTTAATTCAAATGATAATTGATGGAAATGAGTGCCATCCTAGATTGGATAAAAACCCACAAGGTGTGGTTAGAGTAATCATGTGAGATAATATACCACTGCCATGGCACAATGTTGCATTTAGGGTTATAAACTATCTTACCTATGATGGCCAATTCACTATGGTCGATGGAGATACCATGAGGCTTCTTATTCATTTGAGGAAAGGAGCTACCAAACCATAATACTAGGTAAACCCTCCATCCTTTCTTCACCATGCTATAATTAATGTAGATATAAAATAAAAAAGGGGAACTGGGTCAGTCAGATATCATGGTTTGATTAACTTCATTTGTTGGCATCATTTTTTGTAAAAACCTAAGGGTGAAAAATCTTGGTCCTCATATCTACAAAAATCCTCCCAAAATTTTGTGAAGAAATCACCACATCTTATTTCTCATCCTCCCACAATGGAACAAATAAAATAAGGTCCATATTTTATGCCCTCATATCCGAAGATGTTGCATCAAAGATTAAAAAGATAATTGGGGTTTCATCAGAAAACCCTACTCCTCTAGTCAAACTCTGACCAAGTCATCAGCTAATTTTATAGGATGAAGAACAAGGATATGTACGTGTCTAATTTTTTTTGAATATTAAGCTCTCCCATAGATGTTGAAAAAATAGTTGAAGAAGAAACTCCTACACAATAAATTATAGTTGAAGAAGAAACTCTTATAGAATAAATTATGGATTGAAAAGAAGACATACCTTTACCCTCTACAATTGATAAGGGTAAATCTCCACTTATAGAATAAGGTTAATCTTCTCCCCAGCCTACTCATGAAGATGAGGAGTTACATCATGTCATGACTCTATACTGGCATGAGGAAACCATTTGACAGTAATAGGTAGAATTGGATTTTCTTTGATCAACACTAAAAGTTAAGAATCAAACTATTTCTAGTTTGGAAAGAATATATGAAGATTTTATTACTCAAGTTATGTTACAAGAAGTAATAATTCTAATATTTAATGCTAAATAGACTAGAATACATAATCAGATGTTTTCACAGTCTCATGAATTGAGAACCTTATATAATTTCCTTGTCAATAAGGATGCCCAAATTGTAATTTTTAAAATTTTATTACTAGTAAAGATAATCAAATAAATAATTTTCCATAGTTTATTTATGGTAAAAATGCATTGCTTACTTAAAAAATTAATCACATAAAATATCTAACCACTCAAAATGTAGAGTTGCAAGCTTTATTGCTAGTTATGCAGAGGGAAACCAAGGAAATAGTTGTTCAAATTAAAGGACCTATAAGGGCTATTCCTTCCTTCCTTCTACCACTTCATGAAATGATTTAATTTTGGAACAAAGCTTAGCATAAGATTCATAAATTGGAAGAATAAAATGATAGGATTAAAGTGGAATCTCAGTATTAGCTGTAGAAAGCTCATACTTCCATTTAAAATATTTGTGAAATGTTTGAAAAATTATTTTCATGTAGACAACCTTCCTCTTTCTATATTCTATTTCTTCAGGAAAATTTTTAAAAATGAAAAATACATATTATTTCTCTTGGATTTACTCATGTTATTTTGGATGAACATATGTGTATGGATGTCTTTCTAAAATGTACTACAAAAAGATAGGATGAAATATGTGAATTCTATATTTTTAACATGTTGTTGGGTTACTAGTATGGATTTATAGTGAACCTATTTGTAGGGGAAACACAATTACGTGCTTTACTTTATCCCATGAGAAATTAGATAGATTGGGATCAAACACACAATAAATTCCTTGAATTGTAAAACACTATAGGTCTGTGCATGAGACCTTAGTTTCTAGAGGCCCATAAACTCCTTACTACTTTTCAACCCATGTACCATATGTACATGAAAAATAAATACCATGAATTATTGAGAGAAAATGTAGCATATTTTAGATATTTTATAAGCTAGCATTTTACCAACTCCATGAATACAAGCATAGTCAGGTATGATACTTTGCCTATTACTTTAAAATGCAAGGAAGTTCTAAATCCCACCACCATTAAGTGGAGTCTTAGGAGAGCTCAAGTGGTTTCAAAAATTATCACTCAACTCTTGGATGAAGGAGGATTAGATTTATGGATTGGAATGAGATTTATGCCTCCCATTCTTCTTTGTCCTCTATCTCCCTAGCACAATTAGCACAATTAAACACAAATGGAATTTTAGGCATGGTTACATATAATGGTAAGGGATTATAGATTCTTGCCCAAAGGTCATCATGATTGGGGGTACCACTTTTAGATTTATGATCTCAATCACTGGTTGGAATATGGACTTTTTGATTGAAGAATAGTTCTTCTAATGGTTTTCAAGAGAACTTACAAAAGGTAAAGTGTGGGGGGGGGGGGGGAATGATGAGCATTCCATATAGCTCATTATATATAAACTAAATTATCCATCAGTGTTACATTTTAGTTATATATTGCACTGAATTTAATAGTTAAGGCCTTATCTAAGTAGGAATGAGTGTAATTGTCCTTTGTTTGTATGTGATATATTATTGATTATTTATCTTGCTATGTGTTTCTAATTTAGATGAAATGATAATAGATTTGTACATAGACATAAATTGCAGTAGTAGGATCATTTTGAGAAGACATAAATTAGTTTTTACAACCCTTTCTAGTAACAATTTTGAAGATTTGACAAATATTTAAAGCTATGAATAAGCTCCAAAGATGCTCTTAAGACACTTCAAAGACCTGTATAATAGTGCTCCAAAGATGTCCTAATGTGATTTGAAGATGTCCAAATAGATCTTGTATATCAAGATAGTAACTCCAAAGATATCTATTATATATATAAACATTATATATTTAGATATCAATTTTTAGACATTACTATTCATAGTAATGGTCTAAAATGATTCATATATAAGTGTAGTCATATAAAATGCAAAATTTGGTTACTTGAGAATGGCTAATGACACCTAACCCATAGGTCCCTCTTGCTTTCTCTCATTACCCTTCTAGACACCTTTTTGTTGATTCTCAGTCACCCGTAGGCTTTCAAGACCTCATTTTAGCTTAGTCATGACCCATTTTTCATGTTCTTTCCATCTCCTAGGTCTCAAACCTCTAGGACAATAGTGCCCAAGTTAGACTATAGCACTGGAACTTAGGGTGTCTCATTTTTAGTGCTCTTGTCTAATCACCTTTTGAGCCAAAATGACCTTTTTCCCCTGAATCCTCTTTGTCATTATGTCAACCTAACATGATTGCATTTAACCCATGACCAATAGATCTCTATAAAAGCCCATTCAAAGATCATTTGGAAAGGGTTTCCAAATACCACTCAAGCAGGTAAGAATACAAATAAGACCACTAAAGTAATCTTACTTATTCTCTACATAAAACTAACCTATACCCTTTCAAGATAATTCAAGTCCTTCCAGCAGCCCCTAGTCATCTCAAGCACATCCAATTTTCATATTTCTTGCATTTTCATTCACTATTTCATCAAACACTCTTAAAGGGATAACTACATATGGCTTGATCCCTCCTTAGAGTATTAGTATGTAGGTAGCATGCTCACACATGGGGTGTGAATCATGTCTAGTGCATCTTACACACACTAACTCCTTTTACCTATTTACCAAAGTTTCTATTCAAGTGCATAGAAGACACATACATAGAAAATCAATTCTACAAGGAGTTTTTTCGATAGCAAGGCTCCAAAATTTGGTACACAGGCTCACACTAACTAGGTAAACAAAATATAAAATGTTTATCAACTCATAAAAATAATGAAAGATAAGGACTAAATAAATATCATGGCAAAGAGATGCCACATAGACAGACATGTCAAATTAAAAAAAAATTCTAGACCAAGGCATTCAAAGGTATAAATATGAGAATAAAATATGATTTGGGTTACCAAATCAAATTATTCAAATGTGTATATTACCATTTAATCTCATTTAAACCCTCCAAAAAACCTCAAACATACAAAAACCCTAAAATTGTTCATGCATTCACTATTTCAAACTAGAAGAGAGATCCTAATAATCAAAGTTGTTTAAAGACTCTAACCAAATAGCCAAAAGTGTTGAATTATTATTCACAATTGGAAAATTTAATCATAATCATATGGATGAAAACCTATGGACATATTTCAAAGCAAGTGGTTGAATTATAATTATCCTTAGACGTAGAGGATAAGGTATCTAAGGATTTAGAGTTTGTGGCTTTTTCATTGAATATAGGGGACAATAATTACTCAAGCTTATTTTGTACCATAGATAACCAAGGAATTTTAACCAAGGAAGATGATAATCTACATTTAGTAAAGAGATTGTATGATGATATCATGGAAATTTAGCCTATAATACTCCATTATGCTACCACGAAGCTATAGGTATTGCTCTACATTGACGTCTTTTGTCCTCTATTTAAAGATAATAAAATTGGTAAGTTTATGCTTATCTATGAACCTAATTTTAGTAAAATAGCATATATATACCTTATTACCATAAAATCATATTATAAACTACTTAGGCCCTAAATAGACCTCACCTAAATTAATGCATGGGTCCAGAAACATACCATGGAGGACATGCTAGCTAAATGGTTAGAAGTTGGTAACAAGGTCATTGTAGATCCTAACAAGAAAATTATTGAGAGCCAATTCAGACTAGGAGTTATAATGGCTATGACCATGTTGAATAAATTATATGTATTTTCACCTACTACACATATGGAACATATATGGGTGCTTGTTATGTATTTGATTATTGAAGAAGTGGTAGTACATCCTTTAGAAAAAATCATAAGAATATCCTTAAACAAGTAGATCTTTGGTATTTAAATGAAAAATAAAAATGAGTTCTTCATGATTTCATATTTTTTAGATGCCTTATTAACCACAACTAAAATCCACAACCAAAGAGAGTGGCCCCCTAATGGCACCTAAACTATGTCCTAATATTATTAAAAATTGCATATTTACAAGTATAGGGACCATATCTAATTCATTTATGATTATGTATATCCTACTTTGAGCCAAGCCATAATTGGTCTCCCCATGATGAGGATAAATTCTTTAGTCAAAAATTCCATTGAGATAATGGGAGATATCTAGTTATACCTTGATTGCATTGTTATTAGAATAGAGAGAACCTAAAGTGCCCCCTTAAACTGTCAGTACATGTGCCAAATAAGCTGGAAGAATAAGAAGTAGCATACCAACTATTTAATGGAATAGATGGGATCTACAAGGCCAAGAGGAAAATACTTCTCCATTGTTTTCCTATGACTAATGGCATAACAACTTTCAGACAATGGGACTAAATTGAAGAAGTTTTAAAACACAAGCTTTCTTTCTATTTGTAGATAGATGATAATAAACAGTGGGATCCCAAAGTAGGGTAAAGGAACACTTTAAGCACAAAGTAATTCTAGTTATACCTTATGAACATGAACCTAGATCATATGAATTTGTATACACTAAGGCATCCACGTATTATGAAGTTGCTATAAGGATAAAGGAACATAGTGTAAAACTCAAATTAAAATTTCTAAGAGATCAGAAGATGGAAGATAGATGCCAGCTTGGTCTTAGACAATATCATCTAGTAGATTTGGGAACTTCTAGGCTTACCATAGATAACATGAAAATAGAGCATAAACTTGAAAAAAGGAGACCAAAAGAAGTTTCTTCAATCTCCTTAGTCCCTAGGTCTTCTGGAACAATAAAATAAGATTTGCCTCAACATGAAGAAATTCACATGATAGCTTTGGATCTACAAGAATTTTTTAAAGATGCATTGAGAATGCTCTCCATAAGTTATGAAACAAACTTAGATGTAGAGGAGGAAAATTTTAAGGAATCCAAATAAGAAAATGGAAAATAAGAGTCATTAGATTTAGTGATCATGGATCCTCTCAAGAAGAAGGCTGAGACTATAATTATCCAAAAGGAAAAGAAATCAAAAATGGTAATCATTCCCTTTTTGAATGATATCAGCTTATTTATTAAATATAACCTAATCTATGGACCAACTATACCTGAATGGTTCATATAGAAACTAAGGATGGAGAATCATCTTATTGTTTATTACTTATGGTATATAGTGAATACCATAGACATCCTTATAAAATAGGAGTTCAAGCCTTGGATAATAGCATTAAAAAATGATAAAGAAAGGATACTTGCTAATAAACTAGTTACAAGCAGAGATTCCAATTAAGCATATGTCCCAATCTTTAGTAGGAGTCAGGTGTGATCCAACTACTATAGGTCTACAAAGAGTAACTAAAATAGTTATCTTAGAAGAAGGTCAATAAGTTTTACACCAAAAGGTTGAGCCTTTCATTCACCTAACTTAGAAGAGAGAATAGATACTAGGGGAATATCCCATGTTTGAAGAATTTATTTTGGAGATAGCCCAATCCTAGTCAAAAAGGCTACAGGATACAATCAGAGGACTAAAATAAGAGAATAAGATCCTAGAAGAATAATATATTATGCCAACACCAATAGATATTGTTGATAACATTGAAACAATTATCTATGAGACATTTAATTATTTAAAGAGAATGAGGTCCAAATTGGACATGGTGAGTAAACAACATGTCACAGCTTTGAACCAAACCAATCAGTGGCAAGGCTTAGACAAGGAAATAAAAGCACTAATAAAGATACTAATGGAAAACTATATTCCTAAACTTAAAATGGGTAGCCCATCACACTTGAATATGGCCATGATAATCTCGATGGAGAAAATAAGGGACATAATAAAGGGGTCAAAAGACATGGAAGGCATCTCAAAAGACTTCAAATGACTAGAAGGTAGAATGATACAAATACTAAGAGGATTGATTAAGGATCCAACCATCCCTAGTCAAATAGGCTTAATAACTGATAAAGAATTCCAATAGAGAGATACCAAGTTCATCTAAGAGGTTAAGAGTAGAAGTAAGGGAACCACATGGGCTGAAAATAAACATATCTTGAACTCGATCTTAACAAAAAATGAAAATATTGATAATACTAGGAGTATCAAAGAATCCATGGATAGAATGGATGAAATCTTTAGAGATTTAGCAAGGCAAATAGAGGAAATATTCATAGATCCAATCATCAATCTTAGATTGATTGATGGATAATATGATAAATCCATGAAAATTTTGGAACAAAATAAAAAGGCCATAGCTTCAGGGGCATCTCAAATTCAACAAGTTTGACTTAGAATATTATTTTTTATCAAAACCATGCAAATCATTTACAAAATAATATACTATTTTGTAAAATCATGTGCAATGTGTAATGCACATGGATTATAGGTTAGTCACATTTGAAAAGTGTCATTGATATTTGAATATTTGTAAAAGAATATATATCTTAGACACTTATCTAACTACCATTTGATGATGACTAACCAAAATACCCCATAGGTTACTCTTCCAACCTATAAAAGGAGGTATTATTATTGGACAAATGGAGGAAGTTTTGAGAGCAAAACTAGTTTGTAAATTTTGGAGAAAATAATATAAGCAGGATAATTCTATAAAGATTGTCTCATTTTATCTATTTATTTATTATCATGGTTACTTCCTCAAGTCTTTGCTCTGATGTTTAGATTCAAACTATTTTTATGAATTCTAGATGTGTATGTATTAATGCAGAGTTATTAATTTGAGCTTTACTCTAGGTTGACTAAAAGTTATTATATTCATTTCAATATCATTTCTTTTTTGGAATATGTGCCAATGAAATTTTATTATTTAAGTAAATCTTTAAAGTGAATCTGATATCTAATTTGCATGTTTTCAAATATCCTTAGACATTTTCTCGGTATATGATAGGATCTATACTATTTGGTAATTTCATGTCATATGTTGGTTTGAAGATGCATATCTTTAATGAAATGAGAGCTTTGTCAAGATGTCTAAACTAAAGAACATAATCATATCTATTTCTTCCTTACCCTACCTATTTTCTTATTAAATCACTAATTTTTAATTTCTCATAGGTAATATTCATTCTAGATTAGAGTCTTAGACTTTAGATATTGATCATTATTCATGAAATTCAGCTAAATAATGTTTATCTTCACAAAAATTTAGGACCAAGGTTACTCCTAATGACCACTTGCATAATCATTTTTTGAAATAGTCAAATAGCTTGGCTACTACTCCATCATAGATATCAAGAAGATCACAACCAATAATTAATGCAAAAGATTCTTTGAATCTTGAAATGAGAAGTTTGTTCAACACTATCAGAACCCTATGATACATTTACATGCATCAACATAAGGAATTCCATAGGATATCTTTAGTTAGAAAACCTTCTAGATTTACTTTTTTTCAATATACAATTAGAATCTTATTTGTTATCCTTCGGATTTAGACATTACAATAGAATAAACACCCCAAATAGTAAACTATAAACTCAAATATCCAATGGTCTTATTGCATATAGCCTTGGACACTAGTCCTAGTAGAAAATAACACCAATCTATTGATTGGTTAAATGAGAGGTATAATGACAACATATCAATCATAGGATTATATTTCATTATGAAATATTCTATAAATAATATAAAAATCAAAAACATTTAAAATATCCAAAAAATATTTATGGCACCTACATATTCTATTACCTCTTTAGCATCTATGTGTTAGTTCCATGTTGATGGATAACATATTCATTTATTATACATACATATGAGTGTCACACTTATATTTGAGTATGATGCATGCATACACAATACATGATTTATTCCTATTTTAGATGTTGGTCCTTCCCTCTACTCATGTCATGTGGACATTGGGGCATATGCTTCTTTGATATTGATATACGCAGGCTATATGCTTTGGTTATCATCCTTCATTATTATGTTTGAGATATTATGTACTTATGCATGCCTTCACCCATGATTATATATTATACAAGGTAATTGATATGCATTGCACTTGACATTTTCTTGATTCAATAAATTGAATATGCTCATTTATTTTTATCCACCATGCATATGTGTGATATCTTTGACACTTTCATATGTCATTACTTGATGTATGGATATTTGAATACAAAAGTGTTACCTTTTATAAATTTGACTAAGGAATATCCCTTTGATTGTAATCCACTTGAACATGACTTTTATTTGTGATTTACATGGACCATTATATTTGACTTTATTTTGAGTGTGTTTGTTTTCTTAATGTGATTGTCATAATTTATACCTCTAGATATTTTGATGATATTTGTTTAGACACTAAATATTTACACCATTTTATTATGAATAAATTTGTCTACCCCTTTCCAATCTTTTTTACACTAGTTAATGTATTTTTATAATTTACCATTTTAACATTGCATAATTCTCTTATTAATTATGTTTTACCTAAGTAGCTAATTAACCATCCCTAAATATAATAAAATTTCCCTAAGTTTATTAGAGGTAATTTTTTTAATCCTTAACAACTTATCCATAACTGAGACTTGTTAATAACAACCCTAAACTATGTTTAATCCTATGAATTTGATTTTTTGAAACAAATAAGTTAAACTCGAACAAGATTGACAATGATCCCTGTGATCAACATAAATTTATACCTAGACCATACTTGTTTTAAGCGATCCTAAATTTGTACATTGTAATGCTGGATAAATTGATCTAGAGGATTGCAAAAGAATGCCAACTATATTTCATCCCATCCTCACTCTGTCAATAACTAAAATAACATATTGGAATGAATGCTTTGATAATACCTATGCAATAGATTAATTTGATTTCTTTTAGTATCATATCTTACCACATGCTTTATTGTAGTTTTTAAAATTATGTAATTTACTTGATTGCATAAAGTAGTGGATTGACATCCATATAAGGAAGTGTACCACTTCCTAGAACTGATCTTGCATCAAGTAGTCCACTCATCTATCTTATTAATCCAATATTATCTAAGTTATCTCTTGTGTATAGGTAGTCGTTCCTTGCCCAAAAAGGAGTTCCTACTTCACTATATCAATAGTGCACAACCTCCATCATAGGTATTCCTTTTTAAACCTTGTATCATTTTTATTTTTAGTATGTTAATTTTATTTAAGAAAATGAATTGAAAAATACTAAAACATTCTAGCACACCTAATGAGATCCCTAAGGTCTCATTGTTCTTTTTATTTTTATTATGAAATCATTCATTAGTTGAATTTTATTGATTGTTTATTTTCATTCAAAAAATAAAATAAAATCTAAAATTCTTGATTTCCTTTTTAAGGTTTAAAAATAATTACATTCATCCCTATGATTTCTTAGATAAATCACATAGATTAATATAAGTAGGTTAATATATTATGATAATCATAGTTTATCACACACAAACAAAACCAAAATAATATTATAACAAGCATTAAAACATTTTCCTACCTAAGGTGGACTCACTTGGATTTCATCACTAAGGGGAAAAAAGAATCGGTGTACTAGTTAAGTATAAAAATTTTGTGAAAGAATTATAAAGGCAAAGTACCCAAAACCCTTATAACTATAGTGAGTGAAGTGAGGGGATAGGCCCTAATACCAAGCCACATACTTCTTTCTAACATGGAATCAAGCCTCAACATACCTTTGTGTATATATAGGTTCCTATCCTTAAACAAAACCCCAAACCATCTTTAGATTGCCATTTCTTAGTACCCTTATTAACCCTTTTACCTATCACATTCTAAATTTAGTTTCTAAAAAAGTAAAATATTTTAAGTACATTTACTAGTGTGTGTGTGTGTTTGCTTTCACTAAAATGAGATAATCAAAAACAATTTTGTGTCTTTACATTTTATTCTTTGCTATTGTTTTAGTGTTACAGGGTTTTTACATGATAGTACTTACTAAAACAAACCGAATATCCTAACTCATCCTCATCCATTGAAAACACACCAAGTCCTCCCACCTCTCTTGAATCCATAGAAGAAGGAATTCCATAATTTTATACACAAGGACATCCCAAATTTACTAGTATGTTGGATAATAATCTAATTTACCTTAATCACTATCTTAGTACTTGAGCCATATATATTTTGGTTTCCCCTTAAACCCAATATTTTGAGATTATTTTTGGCATGCCCCTAGAGAGTCTTGAAAAGCTTACTATAGCTATGATTTCCTCCTTCAACAATCTTCCTCTAATAGGTTTTTATACCAATGACCCTTGAATATTAGATCCCCATTAGTCTTTATTAACCCTTATCCAACCATTACCAAAGCCCAAAATGTTACTACACCTCAACTTACACTTACACCACCAACCACTACTTAACCCTAAAACTTAGTAAATTCAATCCTTGTAACTCTCTGACCTATTAAAGCTAGCATAAATTCAAGTCCTCAAACCTAACCTTTACAACACGTTCCTTTAAGTCAACCTCTTCAATTGTATGTCTCTTTGAATACTCAATATATATATATATATATATATATATATATATATATATATATAAAAACCATTGGGTCCACTTACATTAGCTCATCCCCATAATAAAATACACCATTTCAAGTCCCATAGTAGGTGGTTGTATCTCAACCTATCATGACCATGTATGTTTGTTATCCTTTTTCACAACCCATTTCTAATCTATTCCCCATATATCAACACCCAAAATAAAATGTGTTTGGGTTTATTCCTTAATATAATACCTAGCCTAACCTTATGAACAAACTTATGAATAGGATGACAATTCTAAAAGCCTCTACCTTTGGGTATAAAAATATTTTCATGTATGAGAAAAATTTACAATGAACCCATTAATCTATTCATGTGGGAACTATGAAATTTATGAAATTTAAAAATAAGGTATATCCTCAACAACACATTAGGGAATTCATACATGATTTTTATCTCATAGCTCATGATGATGCCTTCATTTTAAGGATGTTTCCCATGTCACTAGCTAAACCATCCTTAGATTGGTATAGCTTTATTCCTCAACACTCCTTGTTCTCTTTTGGTCAGCTAGCCCATAACATTTTATCACACTTATCCATTAAGATTGAAATGAAAGTAACCATAACCAACCTCAATGCCATTGAAAAATTCGATGATGAATTAATTAGTGATTTTGTAGCTAGGTGGAGAAATATTATAAATCAACTTACTTTCTCCCTTACTCAACTAGAATTAATCAAGTTATTTATGAGATAATGCGCTAAGAATATCTCATGAACATTATGAATGAAATCATTTAAGAATTTTGAAAAAGCCTTTTTCATGGCCCCTAAACTAGAAATCTAAGCTTTAGAGGAAGGGAAGGTAAAGTTATGTAATAAGAACCTCAAACATGATCCTTCCAAAGGAACTAAAAATGCCAAAACTAAAGGCACATCAAATTTTTTTGTCTTAAAATCAGCACCTTAACAAATAAATAATTACTTCAAACCTTCTACCTCCCAAATATAACTAAAAAACCATTGAAATAGTTTTCTCCTTGGAAATACATACCCTTAGGGGATTTGTATGCATCTATTTTAGATAAACTTCTAAAATTTTATATTATCAACCTTCCTATAGTGAGACTCCTTGATGATTCCTACTTCAAGCCTAATTGGTATAAATAAAATGACTTCTACAATTATCATCATGTACCTAGTCATGATGTCAGTAGGTGTTAATACTTTAAAGGCTTAGTTCAAAACCTTCTCAAGTAAGGGGAATTATAGTTAGATAATCCTAATTCCCCTCAAAATCAATCCATAGATATGTTTAGGCAGCCTTACCCAACCATGATTCTACATATAATTCTTTTCAAACTCAATAAGCACCTCAGATCATGAGACCCATGTGATAAGCATAAATCATGATCAATTTTTGCCTAAATAAGTTGGTAATGCTTTTGAATCACCTCTTGAAATAACTAGAATCCTAGATCTCCTTATATGAGATGTTTTTGAACCATCTAAATTGGTTATATCTATTCTTAATATCCACTCAAGTTTTTTATATCTTTTTTATTTGGGATCCTCTAGAGGAAATTCTACCTAATCTTGTTCAAAGAAACCAAATAAAAATAAAGGATGAGAAATCTATCAAAGAAGATACTTGTTGGGATATCCTAGAAGAGACACATGATACTCATTTAGTCACTATTAAACCTTTATGTATCATACCCATTCACTCCAAATTAATCCCTCCTAAGATGTCTATTACATTACATCGACCAGTTCTAAAACCATCTTCCCTTATAGCTCAGGCCAATCCAAATCTTGTAAAAAGGGAAACTAGGGGAAATGTTTCAGGGAGTGGAAATAAATGCCTCAAGGTGCCAAGAGGAAAATAATTACAAAATACACCAATAAATGTTGAGCTCCCCAAATAGGATATCCCTACTACTTGTGACCAAGATTGAAAAGGGAAAATGGTTCTACCACTAATTCAAATTAGATCATCCATATTGGGACCTCATCCCTTTATAAGACCTAATGCCACCATTATGGAATCCTATTCTAATAAACATATTCCAATACAAAATTATCTTCCCATAGTAATAATATCAATAGATAATCCCTTAAATCTCAGTGTAAAACCTTAATCAAAGCATAAAGTACCCTCTATTGGGAACATTCAAACAATCAATGTAGGGAATCAAGACATCGATGAGAATGCAGTCCCCATGCCAATGCCTTAAAAGGTTAAAAACCTAACTGAGATCCATTATAGGGTTATTATTCTAAGATTCTTGATCAACTCCTTTGAACATCCCTTATCACACTACCACCTATAAATCCTATTAACCCTCATACTCAAAAGCTAGCATGGTATTAGGAAAACAAGAAATGTGCTTACCATAAAATAATAGGGAATGATACCAAAAGTTTTAATGTACTCAAATCTATAGTACATTAATTATTAAAAGAGGATTATTTTTTACTAGAACAATTTAGTCATGATTATCCTCATAGTCAAACTAATAGATTCATGACCACACCAAGAACTAGTGCATTACTAAGAGGGTTAGAATGAGCTTCAAATGAAGCTATAACCTCTAATGAAACTCAATATCAACTCCTCTTAAAACCTCTAGACTCAAATGATTATGGAAACACAAAAAACCCACCATTATTTCAAATAGATGTAATACACATAGCTACATGATCCTAGACAAAGGGTCACAAAACTAAAAAATCCAATAAATCTAAGGTGACTATTCTAAAATATCATGCTTATACCATAGAAAATTATATAATGCCTCTCCTAAAACCCAAAGGTTTTCTTATAGGGAAAGCATAAAATAACAATTTCTTGACTTTGATATAGATATTAGTTCTAAAATAACTCTAGCAACTTCCCATTAAGATGTCTTTATATGAACTTATGCAAAGTTATCTACAACATTGTGAATCTATGATAGAGGCCTTGCAAGCCACCAAGGTATAGTCACACAAACCTTATATTCTATTAACCTTCATTAGATCTAGAAGTCATCATCAATCACATTTCATAATCCAAAATATCCTCATTATAACTTGACAATTAGGAACCACCATTATTTATCAATGCCCAAGTTAATTAAACATAAATCAAAGGGGTTATGATTTATAATGGATCTAGTATAAATATTATCTCCTCACATGATTTTAGGAAACTCTAGTTACCTAAAACTATTATGGCCCAATCTCTAGCCATCATATGATCATTTAATGATAATATTACCCTAACATTAGGTAAAATTATCCTCCCCATATAAGTAGGTATATGTACCCTCCCATAGTTATTTTATATGATAGAGGAGGAATTTCAATATAACATCCTACTAGGATGTCTTTGGATACATGATATGCATTGTATTCCATCCACTTTGTATCAATGTCGTATATTTGAGCATGAGGGTAAGATCTAGGTTATCCCAATAGACCCACATCTGTTATACACTTGAAAATTGAATTATCATTATAATGATGTCTCGAACCCCCTAAATAAATATATTCCATTATTTTTAGGAGAAACATAAGCTAGATCTACCATACCTTCATCATATATCTTTGATGAAAATTCCTTTGACTTGACATTTCAACATCTATTTATAGGGGAATATCCATTGTTAACTCTTATCACCTTATCAAACCCTCAAGAATATGGATTCCCTAAATAATTATGTACTTAAAAATCCAACCTAGGATACGTTATACCCTTTGGACATACTCACCTCCAAACACACATAACCTATAGAGGGATCAACCAATCTCCTTTATATGGGGAAATTCAAATGCATATGAAATCACTCTTGTCTAACTTATCCTCTTTGACAAACCTCACTTTACACAAACCTATCTTCAATGATGTTCTTAGAAATGATTTATCCTAGGATGTTATGAACAAGGACCTCATGAGGATATGATAAATGACCTTAGAAAACTATATGAGAAATATGGCCTCAATTTATAGAAAACTTGTGAAGCTGACAATGATAGAGATTTGATGTCCCATATCTTTATGGATGTGGATGAAAAAAATCTATCATATAATCTCAGTTCCCTTATGGTAAATAAAAACACCATTTCCATCCCACCTAATTTTTTTATTATCACCATTCACTTAGAACCTGTAACCTATCAAAGCAATGAGAAAAGTGTACACCTTCCTTTAGTTTTTCTTGACCTAATAGATGAAGATTCCTCCTTGGTCCATGTAATGAAGTGTTAGGATGATGAATCTATTTTGACATATTTTAAGGTTAGGATATTCATATATAAATAATATCATACTATCTAGAACTCTTAGTATTTTAAATGAGGTCATAACTGATATTAATATAGGAACACTTGATGTCGTACAAAATATCAAAGTTAGTCAATCCTTAGATTCTCAAGAATACTAGGATTTCACAACATTACTTGCTAATCATAGCCAATACTTTTCTTGGTCTTATATTTGTATGCCATGAATTGACCCTACTAT
Organism: Torreya grandis; assembly: GCA_037957365.1. Taxonomy (NCBI): domain Eukaryota; kingdom Viridiplantae; phylum Streptophyta; class Pinopsida; order Cupressales; family Taxaceae; genus Torreya; species Torreya grandis. Next base: position 917,652 of record JARHVA010003356.1, read on the forward strand.
AGTCATTCATAACATCATTACCATTCTTGAAGATAAATTAGTAAAGCAAAAACTTTATAAGATGCATCCTCATGTAGCACTTCTTGTCAAAGAAGAATTACAACAATTGTTATCCATTAACTTTATCTAACCCATACATTATTCTCAATGGGTATATAAAATACTACTTATCACAAAACCCATAGGAAGACTATGCCTTTGTATGAAATTTCATGATCTTAACATTGCTTATCCAAAAGATGATTTTCCCCTTCCTAATATCAACTAGCTCATGGATCTCACTACATGACACAAAATGTTGTCAGTCATGGATGGATTTTCTAGTTATAATCAGATCCTTATCACCTCAAAAGATCACCATAAGACTTTTTCTATTACTCCATTGAGGACTTTTTTTAATAGGGTCATGCCTTTTAGTTTAAAGAATGAAAGACCAACTTACCAACATGCCATGACCTATATTTTTCATGATTTATTCAAAAAATCATTAGAGATTATATAAATGATCTCCTTGGTAAATTTATGTATCATAAAGATCACCTCTCTATCCTTCATAAAATCTTCACTCTATTGATTAAATATTAGGTTCTTCTTAACCCCAAAAATTATGTTTTTAGGGTTTTATCAGGTAACATTCTAGGTTTTATAATTTCCCTTAGGGGAATTGAGTTTCATCATACTAATATTAAAGCTATTATCGATATGCCACATCCTTCCAACCTAAAGCATATTCCTATTTCATAGGGGAAACTATAGTTTATTCACCATTTTATTTCATAATTCTCAGAACGATGTCAACCATTCCGTTACCTTATTAAGAAAGGCACTCAGTCTGTATGGGATTAGAATTGTCAAATAGCCTTTAATACTCTTAAGAAACATCTCTTATCTCCCCTATTATTATTCTACCAAGAGATGATAAATAGTTTTATTTATACATCTTAGCTATGGACTATTCTTTAGGTTCCATGTTTATCCATCGAGATGAGCAACATAGATAGCAAGTATTTTATTATATAAGTCTCACTCTGATTAAGTATGAGACTAATTACACACACATTGAAAGATTGTAATTGGACTTAGTATTCATATCTTCTAATATTTTCCACTATTTACTTAATCATAAGACCTATGTGATTACCAATATCGACCCTCTTAAGTTTATTCATTCAAAACCCTATCAAAATTAATGAATGGTAATATGGACTATGCTTATCACCAAGTTTGATCTCAAGTTCATTAACTAGAAATTTATTAAGGGGTAGATCATTTTTTATTAGTTTGTTGAGGAACCCCTTGTTTATAATCTACCATCTAGCTATGAATTCCCTAATGAAGCTATAGCTTCCACTTCCCAAAGAGATATTGAATATCATATGATGTTATTATTTGATAGATCTAAATGTGAATATGAAAGGGGAGTAGGGATTATTATAATACCACATAAATTCATTCTTATACCCCTATATTTCAATCTTGATTTTGATTTTAATAATAACATGGTAGAATATGAATCCCTAATTAGAGGTCTCTAAATCACTTTGGCTCTAGGTGTTAAATCACTTCATATTTTTGGGGATTCTTAGTTGGTAGTCAATAAAATAAATGACTATGTTAGTGAAATAATAACATCCTTTAGAGGTATAATATGTTAAAATAATATTTATTATCCAACTCTAACTTTTATTTCATCCAGACCACTCCTCGATCAACCAACAAGTTTGTTGATACCATAGCATCCTTAGCCTCCTTTATATTATCTTCCTCTTAAGAATCTAATTTTTTTATCCTTATACACAAGGTCAATCAACCTTATTATACCAAGACTAATCTTCCTTCTATCCATATTATATAGGAAAGACATTTGGATCTATGATACACATAGATATTTTATTATTTATCTAAAATTATCTTTCCTTCATATTTATCCAAAAACATTACATGTGTTTTTCAGTAGAATAATACCCAATATGTAATACCATGGGGGTGTGATTTATAGGTATGGGTTAAGTGGAATTATCCTCCATTATCATGTATATTTAAAGTGAATATCTCAATCAAATAAACACATGATGGAATATGTGGTGGTAATTTTAGTGGTTTAACTATGATCAAGAAAATTGTGCAATTAGGTTAATCTTGGCCCAATATGAATCAGGACTATTGTGAGTATGTCAAGATATAAACAAAGTACCAACAACATGCCAAATTACTCCATATCCCTAGTCATGCATTAAAAGTATCCAAGAAATTTTGGCCTTTCTCCCAATGGGGTTTAGACCTTATAGAGCATATTAATCCTAAAACTTCCCAAAAACATAGCTTTATAATTATAGCTATTGAATATTTCATTAAATGGGTGAAATCCAATCCCCTTATTTTGACCAAGGTAGATTAAATTATTGATTTCATTAATCATCACATCATATGTCATTTTTGTGTCTTTCATGAAATCATTAGAGATAATGGGAAATCTTTTTAAAATAATCAAGTCTAAAAGTTATGTGATTCCTTTTGCATTAAGTTTCATTTCTTATCACCTTATTATCCATAAGCCAATGGAAAATTTGAATCATCAAACCAAACTCTTGTCAATATGTTAACCAAAATGGTCAATGAGGCTGGAAAGGATTGGCATCTTTACACACCTTATACTTTTTGGGCTTATCAAACTAGTATTCAAACACCCATAGGGGCTACCCATTTTTCTCTAGTCTATGGTACTGAAGCGGTTCTCCCCCTAGAAGTCCAAATTCTTTCCCTTCAGATCTCCCTTAAGGATATCATTCATGAAGAGGATTATCATCAAGAATGATTAGCATAGCTAGAAATTTTAGATGAGTATCGAATCACATCCCTTGATCACCTTCATGTATATCAAGAATAGATAAAACATGCATATAACCATCATTTAAAAGAATTATAATTTAATATTGGTGACCTTGTCCTTAAATAAAATCAACATGTCAGAAATATGGAAAGAAGTAAACAAGGAAAGTTTGATCTAAAATTTATTGGACCCTATATTATCACTCATAAATATGGATCTGGGGAATATCATTTCATCTTTCTTAATGGAAAACTAGAATGTAAACCTCTTAATGCTTTGCATCTATGTCTTTTCTAATATTAATGATCCTATTAAAAACAACATTTAGCATAAGTTCTCTTAAAATCTTATTCCCTATCTCTAAACAAACCAATAGTGATTGATAATTATGTGGATTTATGACAATATACCCATTTTATCCTTAAATATGGACACCCCAACTATGTTCATATCATGTTTTCATGGATTAACTCTACTTAAAATAGAGTGGAGTTCCAAATCATTATTTACTAAAGTCCTTCACCTTAAAATCTTGTTTAAAATAAATAACACATGGCCTTATTATATGGCATATGAAAACATATTAGGTGGACTTAAATCTAATCTATGAGAAAAAGGCTATTTTAGGATACAAAATCAATAAAATATCAAAATAGTAGATTTATCCCTCCAAGGATAGATATTATCAAAATCAAGAAAAAAACACAGTTGTAGATTGATCCATTAAATGATAGATACTAAAACATATATATCTAAACATGTAGACTACTCCATTGAAGGATGGCTATGTGCCTATGATTTAGGAAAATTCTTGCATTAATCAATTTCTTATTAAAAGTAGACCTTTTAAAAATCTATAAAATTAAAATTATATCCCATAAAATCTTCCTACATTGATCAAATTTCATAAATTTATAGACTTTTTACATTGATTAACTTTCATAAATTTGTAGACTTTCTGCATTGATCAGTCTACATATATCCATGGATCAGCTTAAGATTAAATAAATCAGAAACATAAAACAAACATGAATATTATTAGAGAATTCATTTTTCCCCCATTCCTTGAAAATATAAAAATACCCTTTTCAAACAAAAAATCTAGGAATATAGTTGACAAAAAAGTGTTAGGGATTTTCATTGACAATAGATAAAAGGGTGCATATGTGAAAAAATAGGAGGCTTAGATTTAGTTAGGGTCATAGCCAATTATAAGTCATGAATCCTTGGTCAATTAATATACAATCCATTTTAACATAAATTATAAACATTTAAATTCATAACAATATTTAAAAATCCATAATAAACCATGATATTAAATCCCATCCATATAATCTAATTAATATACTCAAAATCAAAAAGCCATATGCTGATGCAGGTTTTATGGACACCATAGTTGACAAGGTAACCTTTTATATTTTAAGGTTCAATGGATGTAAACCCCACATTATGGAACAAGTTATAGGTATGTGTTTTGCTCAACATATTGATGGAATAGTGACAATGTATGTAAGTTATTGACAATGTTTTTTGGATAGAGGTGTGGTTCTTAGAGGAAGGTGATCTCCTAGGTGTATTGGATGGGTGATTAGCTTCTAATCTAAGGTGGTTAAATCATTATAAAAAACACAAAAGGAAGGTAAGGTAGGGAACAAAATAAATATTGGTGATTGTTGAAATAATCACTTTTATAGATGGTTTTTGAATGGAACTGCATTTTCTCAAAACAAGTACTTATTGCTAGTAGTGAGTGCACACATGTAAATAGATATGGCTAAAAAATATAAGGAAAAAAGGAATAGGGAGTCCAATGGCCTTATATAAAGGTTTTCGCTATCAGGATAGATTTTTCACACCCTTGATCTAGAGATTCAGACTCAAACCAATAGATTATCTAAGGTAGTTATGGCACACACTTAGAAGACTACACCAAGAAAGCACAAATACACATTCAAATATAAATTTCAATAAAACCTAGCTTTCTCAGTCAATAACTTACTAACCACTGATAGCTATTACACATTTGATATTAGTATATTAGTTAAGAAAATTAAGAATCTACTTACAACATTGAGCATACTAAAGATTAATTGAAACAACATCCATTGAAATTAATAATTAACAACACCACATGGGAAATAAATACCTAAAATACTTCACTTGATGACCAAAATTGGCTTCTCTACTTTGTATTTCAAAACAAATTGACCCTTGTTTAAGGGTGATACAATAGTATTTATACATCTTGGCGAGGGGTTTCCTCATTCTCCAAGTCTTTACATGATGTCTACATGGGGTGGTTGGAACATGTAGTTCCAACTATATTATAAAGTTGAAAGGGAGATCTAAATAGATGGAATTGAATTTAAAATATAATGCAATGCATGCATGGACAAAAGAATGAGTCAATTATTATAAGGACTATTAAAAAACTAAGGCATATGTCAAACTAAGGCTGCATTGGTTGGATTGTTGTATGTGTTTTAGTTAGAGTAGAAGTTGAAGGAGTGGTACTAATAGTAGAAACCTATTTTTCTTCACTTTGTTGTCTTTTTAAACCTTTTCTTCCACATCATACTACTGCTGAATAATATCTAAGTTAAGTAATGAAGGTCGATGGAGTCTCTTGGTTTGCCTGAGAAGTTTTTCATGCTCATCTTTAGTAAGTTAGAATTTACTTCTAAAGATCTCCACTTCAATCACCTTCCTTCTTAATTTGATTATCTCTAATTAAATATTCTGCACTATCAAACCTTGAATGTTCCCTTTGAAATTATCAGTCACCTCTTGAATAATGTTATTAAAATTGATTCTACTAATTAACCTTCCCATAGAATATTTTACCTTAGATATGTTTAAATTATTTAAAATTTAAATTATCTAGGCTTCAAGTGAATAATAATTTAGATTCATGGCCATACCCACATTTAATCACTCTTTGACCTCTTCATGTTTGATGAATACTAAATCCAGGGCATTAGATGCCTAATATGTAGTCATCAGGTCAAGGTGTCTATATAGTAAGTTGAATATATAGGAAACTAAAAATTTAATATTCATGTTATCTTGGGCCAAATAAATACAATGTTGATTATCCAAGCTCATTTGAGGTGCCATCTTGGCCTTCATGAATTCTAGATCCTCTAAGGAGTGGTAGTGTTTTGAAGTGACCTCCCTCACCTCAGCCTCTATACTTATATGGACATGCATGGTATTTGATCATTCCTTTAGCTTCTCAATATATTCCCATAATTATTTTACTTCCTCCTTAATATATTGATGATCCAATTCCATGCCTTCATCAGTAGCTACCACTACATCCTTGTGCACTTGAGCTATGTCTGAGAGATTTTCTTAGAAAATAGATTCTCTTGGCTTCCTAGTCTACCTCTTTATGAGAGAGAACACTGGTTATCTCTCTTCAAGGATGACACTAGCTCCTTGGTCATCTTCAATATTTATCTTCTTGACCCTTTATATGGAGTTATTGGGAGGATCAAATAAGGTAGTCATCGAATGAAATTTTTTTATCTTGTAATTAGGCCTCTTCCAAGATTTTTGCCTTAATTCCATGGCCCAAGATGGGATATTTATAGGTGCTTCAGAGGTTATGACAAAAAAATCATATTTTTGCTCTTCCTTCTCTTTTTTCTCTTACCTTTGAGCTGACTTGGTCATTACATTTGGTAAGGAAGGCCATATAATTTTGGACCAATCCACTCTTCCAATTTGAAGAAGTGGATGGACTACTACAATATGTGGCTTTATTTTTGTTTTCCTACTTGTGATCATAACCATGGTTTCCTCAATAGATGTGGGAGTGGGGAGTAGAAAGGTAATTTATGTAGATTGGATGTGTAATTAGGGTGTGGCTAAAGTGGTCTACACATTTTTGGATGCTTTCTTCTTTTTGTGAAGTCTCATCTCACAATAACAGTACTAGTAGGCATAGAAGGGATGGTCATGGGAAAAGATATAGGGAGGTTGTGGAAGGGTCAATGGAAGGAGTGGATGAGGTAGATGGGAATTCCATAGAGAAGATAGGTGTATCAATAATATATATTGAGGTTAAATAAAAGGTAGGAAGGCTTGATATACCTTGAAGCTGTAGATTAATAGGAGTGCCCTAAAGACTAAGAGCCTTAGCTTCTTCTAATATAGCCTCAACATCTAAGTCCTCTTTCTAGTCTTGGAAGATAGATTCATCTCCTTGTGATTGCAATTTGGGAGGTGGCATATGTGACCTTATAGATATTTAAGTCATTGTACTACCTATGGGGGTCCTTATTTTTCTAACGTAAACCAAGGGAGCCTTCCCTCAAGCAAGAGAGTCATGGGGAGAAGGGATTGTTATAGAATGAGTAGTGGCTACCCTAATTGATGAAACATGAGGCACACTAGGGGTAGTCATAGATGATGGAGTGATGTTAGCATCCTACCTATCTTCTTCATCTAAGTCTAAACTAATGGGGTGTCCTTCAGCTCCTCCTCTTCCTATAATTGATTCCAACACCCTAGGCTCATGTTTGACTATTTTTAGCTTTAACTCCAAAGGGGGTTCCTGATAAGAAGAAGCTACATATCATAAGTGTGCCAAATCCAGAAGTATGAATGTTTCCACCCTTTAAAAAGGGCTCTTTACTTGTCCAATTCTTTGGTGGAGATGTTGGGCTCTACCTAGATCATTCTTAAATGATCCTCTTGAAAACCATCTATTTTAGCCCATTCTAATACTTCTTCATTAGTTACAAGATTCAAAAAAAGAAAGTTGTAACCATATAGTTGGTGGTAGTAGGGGATGTTGAGTCCCCAAATATGTTTTTGGATACACTCATGAGGGTCCCAATATTTATGAGGCATTATGGGTAAACCATATTAGTTTCATTTTGCTATGACATCACCAAGATGCTTCTTGATTATGTATGTTATTCTACCAATGGTGACTAGACTCCCAAATAAGAAGGTTATATTCTATCTTGCCAAGTCTTCCTCTATGTTGTTCTACAATTGGATAGTTATCTCTTGCTTTGCTAACTTTTCAAGCATGTGCTTTGGAAGACACATGGGTGCTACCTTATTTCCCCAAACCAAAAATATGGTGATGTCTAGATATAGGAAGTAATCACCCTTCTCAGTCAATATATTTGCAATGTTTCACCAAATGTGTGGCATTAGGAAGCCATAAATGGCTTGCCATATCTGAGGGTACACATCTTCATAAATTTTGATTATGTGCCTCTGATAGGCATAGATGTGCATGAATTGGTAATGGTTGCATATTCAATTCTCGATGAATTCTATGGATAGTGACCATAAATGACCCAAGTCCTTATAACATATACCCATGACTATGTCAATAAGCTATAACATCATATAAAATTCTTGTGTAAGGGTAGGAAATCTATCCTTGTGTAAAATTCGCTCCCTTAGCCTAAAGATAATTATTTCTCCTAAGGCATATGTAGCATCTTATGTTAACATCATATGAAGTAAAGGTACCCTATCCAAGTTTACAAAATGAATAGAGGGCATACCATATAATCTATTCAAAAGAGCCATACCTATATAGATTCACATCTTGAATTTATTTATAAGTAATGATCCACTTAGCTTCTTGACTTTTCATTCCATGGTTACATTGGGAAATACCCATAATTAAAATGCTCCCTAGAGTGAGTTATCTTTATTAAATTATAATAGGGTGTGCTTGTCAAAGTAGGTATCTAGTGTAGTGAGAGACAAATATCTTTGAAAACATCCCTGGAGATGAACATGACCACTATATCACTATGAGCATGAGACAGATATGCATCTTATAATATTTTTCCTACAAAGTAAAAATCTTTGAGAAGGTTGATACAAGGCATCACCTCTAGTTTGGCAGAAGTGAAATGTAACCTTTGGCATTTTAAAGCCATAAATTCTTTGACAAATATCTTGTTTTCCATCATTGTTTCATCATCTATAGAAAAATAATCCATTGAATCTATATCATCCCATAGTTATGATTAATTCTGATATTGGTTATCAAATACCTCTATGTCAAACATAGTGTCCTTAAACTCTATAGTATCCTTAATCAATAAATTAGAGAGAGGATTAGTTCCCTATGATGACTTGGATGATGATTCCATGGATATATGTACATGCTTGATTTTCTCAATATGCTACCAACTATGTGTACTTTTAAACCAATGTGATCGAGCTATCTCTAGTTTACTTGCAATTTTTTATATGTTCTTTCAAAATAGAAGATAGGGCTCTTATGTACTATTAAAAATCAAGGATGATTTGATAATAAGATATATTTATTAAAAATGATTCCTCAAATGGATATGTATTTCCTATATAATATCTTGCATTAAATCTCAATTCATACGATATAAATGTGCAATGTTAACCTTGTTATTTTCAATTCAGATTAATCACCTAAGTTGGTGAGGTCTTTATTTAACATTAATAGGAAAAAAATTACCCTTATTTGGATGAAAATAAGGTATGGTTAAAATTTAAGGTGATTAGATATTCATTATGGAAAAAATGTTTAGGTCAATGCTAGTGGATTATTTCTTTCGATGATTTGTTTAAGATGAAACATCCAGGACAATCTCTTTGAGTAAATACTCCACCATTATGAGGAATCCAAAACACTAATTTTGAAAGGATAAATTTCATATTTAAGGACATTTTAAAATTCCCCAAAGTGTAATTTTCATTTGAAGGGTCCACTTCATAGGGAGCCTTGGTCTTTGAAACAAGTCTTGAAAGATCTACTTTAGAACCCTTGAAGGGTACTTTTGATATCCTGAAGAGGTATTCTATATGGTTAAAGGGGAGTTTCAAAAAATTTGAATGGTAAGTGGTTACACTAAAGGGTACTTTTCACAAGTAAAAAGGTTACTTTTAGGGAGTGAGTGGAGGGTAGGTACACCATAGGAATTCTTTCAGATATTGTGTATCAAAAAAAGGCCTAAAGCAAAAGTTTTGAAGGATAAGGAAAGGGTATGAAACCAAGTTCTGAAGGAAGGGCATGAAGGCCATTTCCAAAATTTTTGAAGGGTACTTTTGTATCCTTAAGGAATGTTTTCAAAAGACCAAAGGTGGGTTATAGGAGTTCCAAAAGGGAAGCATCCTTTGGAAGAATCCCTTTAGAGATTATGTGTTAGACAAGAATGCCCAACAAAAAAGTCCTAAAGAAATGACTAAAGTGTCCAAAAGGAAGTTTTGAAGGGGTATTTTGAAGCATAATTCTAAATGTTCCAAAATTCCAAATGTTATTTTTCTAAGGACCTGAAGGGTATGTGCCCTTTGGGTTAAGGCCAAAGGGGAGTGGAAGGATCAAATAAGGCTGAAAGACCAGCTAGGAAGGTTTCAAAGGGTATGTGGGAAAAAATTCAAAGGATATACTTTTTGGCAATGAGTTCTTGAAGGATAAACTTCAAAAATCCCCAAAAGGGTAAGTCCAAGTCCATAAATATATGTAGTATTAATGCTATCATACCAAAATCAAATACCATATTTCTCAAAAAAAATTGGGTCCCCATTTCTTATGAAAGAGGGGGTGTTAGGTATAATCATGAATCAGTCCTAGAGCATGCCACTAGTGAATTTTTAAATCAAAAACATGAAAGAGACTCCTAAGTATATTTACATGACATACTTGCTTTCAAATTTCTTAGATCTATGTGTGTTAGAACATGAGATTCATTCAACCCCTATTGTTATGAGTTTTTCTACAATTTTGAAATGGCTATAGGTCTCACTCTATTATCAATTATAACTCAAAGAAACAAGGAAGGATTAGGAATTTCTCTACTACCATCTAGGCATCCATATCCCCAATAGAGGTACATTGGGCTCCTTTTCTCCTCCCTTTGTTATTTCCTCTTTAATTGATCATGATGCATGGTACATTGACCTTATTTTATCATGTAAACCTTTTTATTTAGATTTTATCTTATTATTTGAACTCACCATCCTTTTTTTTGAATAGGAGAAGAAAAGGAACCCTAGTGAGCTAGTAAAATTTTAAAACAAATTATATTTAGGACATCCCTGCTAGCCAAATCTAGACCCAAAATCTTCATTTCCAATAGATTCCAAGTGATGATTATGTCTGATCTAGTGAAATAGGAAAACTTTCTAAATTCACATAAAATACTCTAAGATCAACTTTCACATGCTTGGTAAATATATTTAACTATGACATCATTCAAAAACAATGTGTAATTGCTTACCTGTCCCATCACCAAAAGAAAATTAGGGGTACAGACCATTTGTGAGTCAATCTAAAATTACCACAACTTCTAATTCTCCCTTTTTATAGGTTATAAGCATCTGAGGGTCTGAATTTCAAATTGATCATAGCAGAATGCACATAATTTTGGTCATCTAGGAAAATACAAAATAACTAATCTAAAAAATGTTGAAATCTAAACTAGGAAAAAAAATAAAAACAAGAAAGACTAGTCTAGAAAGAAGGAAATATAATCCACTCCTAATATAAACCTATTTTGGCCACCCTTAATAATTAATATCCATAAATGAAATAGCCTTGAATTAGTACTTTATAAACTATCTATTTATTGGATGTGTCATCTCATTGCCTTGAAGGTCTTTCAATTAGAATGCATTATTGCCCATTATTAATAAAAGGTCCAATCCATAATAGGATAAAATTTTCCTATTGTCCTTTATTTTCATGGGCTTTATCCCATAGTAGCAGTAGGTTCAAAATTTTGAATGCTTTAACTTTATCCCTTTTATCAAACCATTGTTTAACTAGGTGTTGATGTTTATTAAACATTTGTAATTCCTCATTCTAGGAATCTTTGATCTCAATTATATCCAATAGTCTTGACTAGTCTTTATCACAAGGATCCATGTAATCTTGAATGAATTGATAAGTGGATAGTTTCAATGTGATGGGGAAAATAGGCTTGCATCCATACACTAGAAAAAAAGGTGAGGCATTAAGTGCTCGCTTGTGCCTTGTTCGGTCTGCCTAAAGAGAATACTTTAATAAACTATACCATTTTTTAGGCTTGTCTCTTGCATATTCATTGATTTTATCAATTACTTTTTTATTCATTGATTCTACTAACCCATTTTCCTAGGGGTAATGGTTTGACGTTGACCTGATGATAATTTGATTATCATGTGCCTACTTAGTAAACTCCACTAATATGAAATTAGGTCCATTATCATAGAATAAAATAATGGGTATACCAAACCAAGTTGTTATATGTTCTTCCAAAAATGGAATACATTTTATGCACTAAAATGTTTGGTAGCGATAGCTTTGGTCCATCAAGGGCAATAATCTGTAGCTATGAGTACAAATTTATAGCCAACTAAAGAATTTGGGTTGATCACACTGATGAAGTCTAAAACCCAATGGGCAAATAGGCTTCATTTAATAATTGGTTATAGCATCATGGTTGGGTGTACTTCCCTTTTAGCTAGAGTTTGACATTCATGGTAAGTTCTAACATGTGTGTGAATATCTTTAAAAATTGTAGGATAATAATAACCCAACCTTAGGATCTTATGAGCTATGGTGTTTACCAAAGGATGGCCACTACCTATATTTTGATGTAAATTATCTAAGATATCTATAGCTTATTTTATAGAGACACATCAAAGATAGATTATTTCATAGTTTCTTCTACAGGGGATTGCTTTTTTAATCATGTACTGAGTAGCCTTAATCCTCAAATATCTTTTTCTTTCTCTATTATATTATAGAGGACATGTCCCTATCAGTAGGTACTAAATTAAATTTGTATATCACTCACCTTTAGCTACATGTGCTTGACATACATCTTTGATGGTGATATAGGGATCTGGCTCAGTTATGAGCTACCTATTGTCCTGTCCTCTACTAATATTTGTAGGTTAGATCTCTATGTCAAAATCTTAGAGATTTTCCATACATTTGCCTCTATGTTGTCCTAACTCATTTTAAAATAAGGTGAGATTCATCATAGGGTATAGTACAATAGTGATGGTCTTATTCTTCAAGATATAATGTGAAAATTTCTTGACCACTTTGACAAGGGTGAATATTTTCATATCTATCATAGAGTATTGCAAATTATCATCCTTTAAATTGTGCTCATAAAAGCAATAGGATGTTATGTTTCATCCTTTTTCTAAGTGATGACTCAAGAAATAATATGTTCTAAAGTGAAGGAGTATATACAGAAATCATTTATAAAATTAGGACTAGTTAAAATTGGAGCTTGAAACATGACATCTTTGATACCTTGAAAATATTTTTTTGCCTCAGGGGTCCACTCTATCTTATCATCTTTTTTGAACATGGCATTATGGGGCTTGACATTTTTTGTGAATCCTGAAATGAACTTCCTTACAAAGTTAATTTTCTCAAAGAATGATTTCAATTTTTTTGCTATTGGGGGGCTGGATCTTTGAAATCACTTTCACCCTATTTGGATCAATAGTAACTCCATATTTCATGATGATGTGTCCCAATAGCTTACCTTCAAAAATGACAAATATACTCTTTTTTTGTTTTAATGAAACACCAAATTTCTTGCACTACTTGAATATAAACTATAGGTGACTTACATGATCTTATTGATTCTTTAAGAATACTACTAAATCACCCATGTAGATAATTATGTACTTACCTATTAATCCTTTGAAATCATGGTCCATGGTGCATTGGAAGGTATCTCCAACATTGATCAAGCCAAAAGACATCCTTTTATACACATATGTTCCCCATTTCATATTAAATGTTATCTTTATTTGATCTTTGGGTTATACTAATAGTTGATTATAGCCTAAAAATTCGTCTAAGAAGGACATCATTTTAGAGCTACTTAATGTTTGTATGACTTCATCCAGAGAATGAAAAGGATAATTATCCTTTTTTGAGGCTTTTTTTAGATTCCCAAAGTATACGTAAAGTATAATATCTCTACTCTTCTTCCTTACTGGGACCAAATTAACCACCCAAGTGGAATGTCAGATTAAAAAGATGATTTTAGAACTTAGTAACTTTTTTACTTCCTTCTAAATGTAGGGTTCAAGGATAGGATTAACTAACCTTTATCTCTTTCTAAATGGCTTATGGTCTAGTTTCAAATGGATTATATGCATGATGACCTATGGGTCATATACTTTTAAGTCCTTATATGTCCAAGCAATGATGTCCCTATATTGAATAATGAGGTCCTCAATTTATTGTTTCTCCTCTGAAGTGCAACACAAACCAATGTTAACATAATGTAGGTTATGTTTATCCCTTAAATTCTCTTTTTTTAAATCAAATTTATTGACCTTGAGATACAAAATTTGTCATTCCTATGGATCCAAGTCAAATGGTCTCTCCAAAGAGATTAAACTAGTTGGTATATAGTTTTAATTAAGCCGGATGAAACCTTATTTATCAATGTCTTTTTAATGACTAATATCTCTATCTTTTAAAATTTGGGACTCAAACTCTCCTAAATTAGTCAAGAAATACATGATTTACTAGTCATTCTAAAAAACCTAAAAGTTTTTCACATTATCTAGGATAGATGGAATAGGCAGTAGTTCAATAGATAATTGATTTACCTTGGACTCTTGTAATGGCTCCAAATTGGCAGTAGTGGTTACTAGTGAATTAATGGCCTAATTTTGCTCTCTACAGAGTGCCATTATGTTGAAATATTCAAAGCTCTTAGTTAGACCCCAAGCCTTATCCTTGTATTTATTTAAATAAGATAGTTTCTATTGGTATTTGTTCTTTATCTGGTGGATTACTAGCTCTGAGTCCCCAAATACCTTAATTTGTTTTACATTATTTTTCAGTGTAAATTGTAAGCCCAAGATTAGAGCTTCATACTTAGCTCTATTATTTATACATGTAAATTATAACCTATAGGTGGCCAAAAACTTCTTTCCTTGAAGGTTGATTAGCTCAATTCCCACTCCTGACCCCTGCTTAGACATAACACCATCAAAATGCATTGTTTACAACTAGTTTGGTCCTTCATGCTCTATGTTTTATGATAAACTATGCATGGTAAAAGGGTAGATGCCTAATGAGGGAGAATCACACTTATCCTCTTTATTTTTGACATTGTATTTAGTGATAGTATACTTCATTCTAGGCTCCCTACCAATATGTATTTAATTTACTGCTCCTTTTCATGGTAGCTAAATATGTGAAAAATATATGGAAAGGTATCCATTAAGCATTTTAGACTAGTCCCTACTTAGTAATAATTTGTAGCCTTCTAGTATGTATACTACTAGGATATCATTATTCATCTAGACTCTTAAATTTGATGCTACCTAAATATGCACATTGTTCAACTCTCCCACCACTAGCACCACCATTTTATCTAGCTAGAAAATAAATCTCTTTGAATAACTAGGAGTAAGGCTAAGCTTTATACATATAGAAGTAGGCATAATAGTAGTAGAGGACCCATAATTAACTAAGCAATTTTGGATGTTTTTACCAAATACTCTTATGGTCAGCAAAAAGGGTGGTACCTCAGGTTTGCTCTTGTACATGATGTTGGTATAAGCAAATTTTTCTCCCTTGGCTTTATCTAGAATTGCCCCAACCTTCTCTATAGGTGTCCTTCCAGTGATGGACCTCCATAGAAACTCCTTTTCTATTATCTAAGGTAATTCATGAAGTGTGATATTCACCTTTATTCTCATCATATCTTCCATGATGTTGTATCCACTTGACTTACTCAGTTAATCTTTCCTTAGTAATGAATCACTTCCTTTTGGAGGAGGGGGGTTGTTTAGGATCATGTGGAATTAATATGGTATTTAGAGGAGTTAAGGTGGTTAGAGGTTGAATGTTCCTTAGATTATATGCACTCATCTAAAATTGATGGAAAGCATGCACTTCTTCTAAATCATCCATAGGTTCACTATCATCCTCTCTTGGTAAGGGAAATTATTGAGTCTTAAACAACATGGATATATTGGAAGGTCCTAGATCTTGATATAAATTTGATAGATTATTTATTTGATCTTACCTATTCACTTCTCTCTAGAATATCTCAAATGTTGTATAAAATTTCACATAATCAAGATCACCATATTGGGTCATGTTATGGATTTTGTACCAATTGGGGAGATATGTTTCAATGATGTAGAATTTTAGGAGTTTGCTAGACTATTTGGCACTATTGGTAGGTTGATTAAAGGGCCTATTTTATCTTGAAAACCCATTATTCTAGTTGCTCATCTAGATATTAGTATTAAACAAATTTTTTTTCATTTTTAGAAAGTCATTACTTAACTTCTTAACAATATTTTGGATAAAGTCTAATTATACCTTTGTAGAATTCATAATTTTTAGAATATATGTAAGAGGAGTAACAATTTGTTGGTTTATCTGATAACCAATAGTTGTCACATGACTGTTTAGGTAGCCAAGAGGTTGTTGTGTCATATGCATCAGAGGGGGTAATAAATATAACTAGTTTTGATTATATGTAAGAACATTATGCTTTATGAATGGTATTAGATTAAGCATGGGGAATAAATTGTTATTTTTCTATGTCATAGGTGTTTGGGGATTGAGTTTATTATCAATATTAATTACCTCCTTGAATGCCAATGCTAGAGTATTAATGATAACATCTCTTCTTAGGAATACTAAAGTGATAAGGTCCAAGTCATTCTTGTACATCTCCAATGCCAATACTAATTGTGGTCTATAATCTAGGGTTAGCCAATTATACATCTTTTGCCACCTTGTATTGAATGCATAAATCATTTCTTTGGGTTCTCATTTAATTCTAGTGAAGTGTTGGTATATTAGCCCCATATTAGTGACTATCCAAACTATGTAATAAAATTTGCTTGGCATTATGCCCATGTGGTTACTAATTTTTTAGTTAAATTTAGATACCAATCATAAGATACATCCATCAAAGTAAATGGAAATAACCAACATGCAACACCTTCATCTACTAAATTCATCAACTTGGATGTGGCTTTAAAGGCCTTGATATGTTCTTCTTGTTTTCCTTAATCTCAAAGGAGTGAAGGTCAGTAGGTATTTTTTAGGTTTTGAGGGAGTTCATGTACATCCCCTAGGATGGAAATTGTAGATATAAATACCTAGGGTTTTTGTTGGGCTATTGGTTTATTAGCAAGCAAAATGTTCCTTATAGGTGAAGGTTTCCGTAGTGGAGGTGGGTTACTCTGAACTGGAGTTATTGGTGTGGCTTTAAGCCTACTATGGCTTACTAAGGGTGATACTAGTAAACTAGCTTGGGAATTAGATCTAGTGACACTCCTAAGTGACTCTAGTACAACTCTACACAAGGTTTAACCTGTATTATATGAAGGTTTATGACCTTCTTCTAGCACTAGCTCATTTTTGATGTAGGTTTTATGCACACCACAGTTGACAATGTAACCTCTACTATTATAGAATCTCAATTGAGGTAAAATACACTCTAGGGCATGATTTTTAGGCATGTAGTTTTTTCAAGATGTTTTGGGATAGTGGAAAAGTATGTAAGTTGTTGACAAGGTTTTTTGGACAGAGGTGTGGTTCTTATAAGAAGGTAACCTCCTAAGTCAATTGGATGGGTGACTGAATTCTAATCTAAGGTGGGTAAATCATCAAAAAAACACAAAAGGAAGGTAAGGTAGGGAAGAAAATAAATTTTGGTGATTTTTGAAATAATCACTTTTATAGATGGTTTCTAAATAGAACTACATTTTCTCAAAATTAGTACCTATTGCTAGTAGTGAGTGAACATGTGCAAATAGATACAGCTACAATATCAAAAGAACAAAGGCATAGGGAGTCTAATGGCCTTAGATAAAGGTTTACCCTATCATGATAGGTTTTTCACACCTTTTATTTGGAGATTATGACTCAAACTAATAGATTATCTAAGGTAGCTATGGCACACACTTAAAAGACTACACCAAAAAAGCACAAATATACATTCAAAAATATATTTCAATATAACCTAACTTTAACAATCAATAATTTACTAACCATTGACAATTATTTCACATCCAAGATTGGTATATTAGTCAAGAAAATCAAGAATCTACTTTTAGCATTGAGCATACTAAAGATTAATTAAAACAATATCCATTGAAAATAATAATTAACAACACCACATGAGAAATAAATACCCAAAATACTTCACTTGAAGACTAAAATTATCTTCTCCATTTTGTATTTCAAAAAAAATTGACCCTTTTTTAATGGTGATACAATAGTATTTATAGATCTTGGGGAGGAGTTACCTGATGTTCCAATTCTTTACATGATGTTTACATGGGGCGGTTAGAACATGTAGTTCCAACTGTAGTTTAAAATTTAAAGGGAGCTATAAATAAAAGGAATTAACTTTAAAATATAATGCAAACATGCATGTAAAAAATAATGAGTTAATTATTATAATGACTACTACAAAATTGAGGTGTATGTTAAACTAAAATTGCATTGGTTAGAGTGATACATGTGTTTTAGTCAGAGTAGAAGCTAAAGGAGTGGTTCCACTGGTAGAAACCTATTTCTTTTTCACTTTGTTGTCTTTGGAAACATTTTTTTCTACATCATGATACTATCAAATAATTTCTAAGTTATGTAATGAAGGTCGGTGGAGTCTCTTGGTTTGCCTAAGAATATTTGCATTCTCATCTTTAGTAAGTTGGAATTTACTTCTAAATATCTCCACTTTAGTCATCTTCCTTCCTACTTTTCTTAGATCTGCTTCAATTTTCTCCATTATCAAGCCCTAAATGCTCCCTTTGAAATTATTAGTTGCCTCCTGAATAATGTTATCAAAATTGATTCGACTAATTAACCTCATCATAGAATATTTTACATTGGATAACTTTAAATCATTCAAAATTTGAGGGAGTTGGGCTTTTAGTGATTGATAATTTAGATTCATGGCCATAGCCATCTTTAATAATTCTTTAACCTCTTTATGTCTAATGACTAGTAAATTCAAGGTATTAGATGCCTCAAATGTAGTCGTTACGTCAAAATATCTATATAGTAAATTTCTTGTATAGGCAACTAATATTTTAAGCTTCATGTTATCGTGGGCCAAAGAGATAAAAAGTTGATTAGCCAAGCTTGTTTGAGGTACAATATTAACCTTCATGAAGTCTAGATCCTCCGAGTAGTAAAATTTTGAAGTATCCTCCCTCACCTCAACCTATATACTTGTAGGGACATGCATGATATTTGATCATTACTTTAGCTACTCAATTTGTGATTTTAATTCCTACACTTCCTCATTAATATCCTGATCAACCAATTCGATCCTTTCATGAATAAATACTAGTGCATCCTTGTGCACTTAAGCCAGGTCTAAGAGATATTATTATAAAATATATTCTCTTGGCTACCTATTTTGCCTCTTTATGAGAGAGAAAACTAGTTTTCACTCTTCAAGGATGACACTAGCTCCTTGGCCATCTTCAATCTTTCTCTTCTTGACCATTTGGATGAAGCTTGTGGGAAGATCAAATAGGGTAGTCACAAAAGGTAGCTCATTTATCTTATAATTGGGCCTCTTTTGAGCTTGTTTCCTTAATCACATGGCCTAGTATGGGATATTTCTAGTTGTTTAAGAGGTTGTGACAACAACTTCCTACTCTATCTCTTCCTTATCTTCTTTCTTTTACCTCTAAGTTAACCTAGTCAGTAAATCTATTAGGGAAGGCCATATAATGTTAGAAAAATCTGCTCTTATAATTTGAGGAAGTGGATGGAATACCATAATATGTGGCTTTATTTTTCTTCCCTTGCTTATGCTGGTAATCATGGTTTCCTTAGTAAAAGTGGGAGTGGGGAGTGGAAGGCAAAGTTATGTGGATTAGACATGAAATTGTGGCATGTACAAATCAGTCTACACCTTCCTAAATTCTTTCTTCTTTTTGTGAAGTCTCACAGTAGTAGTACTAGTAGCCATAGAAGGGGTGGTCATGGGAAAGGATATAGTGGAGGTTGTGGAGGGGTCAATGTAAGTAGTGGATGAGGTGGAAGGGATTTCTATAGAGGAGATAGGTATATCAATAATAGAGATTGAGTTTAAAAAAAAGGTAGGGAGGCCCAAGGTACCTTGAAGCTATAGCTAAATGGGAGTACCCTAAAGACTAAGAGCCTTTGCTTCTTCCAATTTAGCCTCAATATCTAATTCATCTATTCATTCTAAGATGATAGATTCATTTCCTTGAGATTGCAAGCTAGGAGGTGGCATAGGCAACCCTATGGATACTTGAGTCATTAGATTGCCTATGGGGGTCCTTAGTTTTCTAATGTAAACCAAGTGATTCTTCCCTCAAGAAGGAGAGTCATGGGAGTAAGTGATTGTTATAGAGTGAGTAGTGACTACCCCAATTGATGAAACATGAGGCACACTGGGGGTAGCCATAGATGCTAGAGTGGTGTCAGTACTCTACCTATATTTTTCATTTGAGTCCAAACTAATGGGGTCTTCTTGGACTCCTCTTCCTTCAATTGATTCCAACACCCTGGGCTCTTACTTGATTGTTTTTATGTTTAACTCCAAAAGGGGTTCTTGAGAAGAAGTTCCCTACTCATAAGTTTGCCTACTTCAAAATTATAAATGTTTCCACCCTTTAAAAAGGGCTCTCCACTTATCCAATTCCTTGGTGGAGATGTTGGGCTCTATCTAGATCATCCTTAAATGATCCTCTTATAAACTAGATATTTTATCTTGTTCCAATACTTCCTCTTTAGTTACAAGATTCAAAAAATGAAATTCATAACCATATGGCTAGTCAAAGTATGGTATGTTGAGTCCCCAAATATGTTGTTAGATGCACCCATGAGGGTCCTAATCTCTACAAGGAATTGTGGGGAAACCATATACGTTTAATTTTTGTACAACATTGCCTAGATTATTACTTATTATGTATGCTATTATACCAATGATGACAAGACTCCCAAAGAATAAGTCTTTCTTTTATCTTTCCAAGTCTTCCTCTATGTTTTTTCATAACTATAAAGCTATCTCTTACTCTACTAACTTGTCAGGCATACACTTTGAAAGACACAAGGGTGCCACCTTGTTCCCCATACCAAAATGATGGTGATGTCTATATATAGGAAGTAATATCCCTTCTTAGCTAATATCTTCATATTGTTTCCCCCAATACGTGGCATTGGGGAGACATAGATGGCCTACCATATCTAAGGGTGCATGAATTGTTAATGATCACATATTCAATTATTGATGCATTTTGTGGCTAGGGCCATAAATTACCTAGGTCTTTATAACATGTACCCATGACTACATCAACTAGGTATGCTATCAAATAAAATTCCCCTATAAGGGTAGGACGTCTATCTTTATGCATAATTTTCTCCCTTAGCCTAAAGTTAATTATTTTTCCCAAGGCATAAGCAACATTATGTGTTAACATCAGATGAAGAAAAGGCACCCAATCCAAGTTTAAAAAATAAATAGAGGGCATACCATATAATCTATTCAAAATATCCATACCTATGTGAATGCCCAACCTAAATTTATTGATAGGAAAATATCCACTCAGCTTCTTACCTTTCCATGCCATGGTTACGTTGGGAAATAACCACTATTTTAGTGCACCTTAGAATGAGTTTTCTTTATTAAATTATAGCAAGGTGTGTTTTTCAAAGCATGCATCTAGTGTAGTGAGAGACACGTATCATTTAAAATCATCTTCAGAGATGCATGTGATGATTGTATCATTGCAAGCATGCAATAGATATATGTCTTGTGATATTTTACCTGCAAATAATAAATCTTTGAGAAGGTCAATGAAAGGCACAACCTCTAGTTTAGAAATAGTGAATTTTAACCTTTGGTGTTTTAAATCCAATAATTCTTTGACAAACATCTTATTTTCTAGCATTATTTTATCATCCATATAAAAATCAACCACTGAATATATAACATCCCATAGATGTGAGTAATCCTAATATTGGTTTTCAAATACCTTTACATTGAACACACTGTCCTTGAACTCTATGGGATCATCAATTAAAAACTTAGAGGGAAGATTAGTTCCCCATGATGACCTAGATGAGGACACCATGGATATATGTGTGTGTTTGCTTTACTCAATATGCTACCAACTATGTGTACTCATAAACCAACATGATTGAGCTAGATCTAGCTTACTTATAGTCTACTATATGTTCTTTTGAAATACAAACTAGGGATTTTGTATACCACTAGGAATCAAGGATACATTCATCACAAGATATATTAAGTGTAAATGATGGATCAAATGGTTGTGTATCACTTATATAATATCCTACATTAAATATCAGTTCATGTGATATAAATGTGCAATGTTAACTTTTCTTTTTTAATTCAAATTAATCACCTTAGGTTGATGGGGTTTTTATTTAATGTTAATAAGAAACACTTTACCCTTGTTTAGATGAAAATAAGGTATGGTTAAAATTTAAGGTGCTCAGATAGTCATTAGGGAATTTTTTTTTGATTTAATGTTGGTGGATTATTTCTTTCGATGATTTGTTTAGGATGAAACATCTAGGATAATTTATCTAAGGGAATATTCCACCATGGTGAGAAATCTAAAACACTAATTTTAAAAGGTTGAAACATTAATTTTAAAAGGTTAAATTTCATAGTTAAGGACCTTTTCAAATTCCATGAAGGGTAATTTTGATTTGAAGGGCCCACTTTGTAGGGTACTTTGGTCTTTGACACAAGTCTTGAAAGATCTAATTTAGAATCCTTGAAGGGTACCTTTGATATCCCAAAGAGGTATTATATATAGTTAAAGGGGCATTTTAAAATTTTTGAATGGTAAGTGGTGACACTGAAGGGTACTTTGCACAAGTCTAAAGGGTACTCCATAGGAATTCCTTCAAAGATTATGTATTAGAAAAAGGCTTAAAACAATTGTTTCTAAGGATAAGGTAAGGATACGGAACCAAGTTCTAAAGGAAGGGGACGAAGGGAATTTCCAAAATTCTTAAAAGGTACTTATATATCTTTAAGAGACCCTATCAAAATCCCAAAGGGTATCTTCAACAAAATCTAAAGGGTGGGTTACAGGAGTTCTAAAAGGGAGGCATCTTTTAGAGAATCCCTTTGGAGATTGTGTATTAGACAAGAATCCCCAAAATAAAAGTTCTAAAGAAACAACTAAAGGGTCCCAAAGGAAGTCTCAAAGGGGTAGTTTGAAGGGTATTTTGAATGTTCTAAAATTCTAAATGGTATTTTCTGAAGGACTTGAAGGGTATGTTCCCTTTGAGCTAAGGCCAAAGAGGAGTGGAAAGATCAATAAGGAAAGGTTGAAAGGGTGGCTAGGAAAGTTCTGAAGGGTCCATGGGAAAGACTTAAAAGGATATACTTCATGGAAATGGGTGTCTAAAGTGTCTACTTTGAAAATCCCCAAAAGGGTAAGTCCAAGTCCATAAATATATGTAGTATTAATGCTATCATACCAAAATCAAAGACCATATTTCTCAAAAAAAGAAGTGGGTCACCATTTCCTTTGAAAGAGGGGGGTGTTTAGTGCAACACCATATGTTCACCATCCATGTAATATAACATCCATATCCAAATTTATAATAAATATATAATCCATCATAAATCTATTAAAACATACATATAAACCCATAATCAAGATAAAAAATTTAAAACTACATCACATGATCTAAAAATCATATTCCATGTAAACACCATATAATTAATATAACCCATTGTATATCACATAAATAGACTCAAATTCCATCTAAACAAAATACACATAATCCAAATCCATAATTGCATAACATAAGCTCATGTAATAAATGTGTATAATAAATAATCATGAATATATATATATATATATATATATATATATATATAGAAAATCAAATATACATCATAAAAATGTCATATACAATATATGTACAAAGCCAATCCATAAAAACAACCATAGATATGACTACTTGGTTAACTAGATCTAGCTTAGGCAAATATCAAATCCACCTCCTCCATTATCAGCCCCATTCCTTATATCTCTCCCTTGTGGTATGCTCCCATACTAGCTATGTTGATCTATCTCCACCATGGAGTTTGACCCTACATGGCTATTTTCTTGGATTATTTAGGAACTTCTAATATCTGATCTATAATAATCTTCTCATAATATTAGAGCCCTACCACTATGTCTTGATACATACCCATGCTCGTAGTACCTAGAGGCCCCATCCTCCGACCCTACACTCCTCCCCCTATAGTGAATCATGATACTAATCCCCATATATCCCCTACTAATATTGATAGCCTCTTGTGTTGATCACAATACTTATCCCACACTTGGCATGCCTCATCATAGCTCTGATGTAATGTGTCATATCTCCCTTGTAGCTCTGTCAAACTAACCTATAGGTAGTCCCAATCAAATATAACTCTATATAGATGTGCCTAGGCCATATCCCTCTCTGATATCACCATTTGTATGTCTACATTACCCTCCCCATCCCTTATTATAGCCTTCACATCTACCATCTCTACATATCCCATATCTTATCTCTATCATAACACTCTCTCCTACCCTCATCCAAGCTAGTCCACCCACCTTAAAAAAATTACCATATAACTCCAACATCATAGACAACTACTCCCTCTATCTCTTCCTTCACCAAAATCTCCAACTCTATAATCTATGTCTAGGGAATCTCCCCCTCTGAGTAATCCCTCTTGTATACCTGGGGTATCATAGGTATATCATAATGCAACCCAAACTATTATTTCACACACCTAAATTGGAATAGATCCACATAATTTTTGTGTCACCCTTGCCTCCGCACCATCAAATCCATTTACATCCCTATCCATGTTATAAATCTAGCATATAGTCTCCATATCACCTCATCCTCCTCCAACTCCTAAATTTGTCTATAATACTCCAAGTCGTGACCTCTCCCATCTCTATGTGGATTGTAAAAGTCATCCCTCCATCATAAAAAACCAACACTGAATACAAACTAGTGCCATCCCATCTATGGTAGCCTTGGTGGCTACATTGCCTAGATGTGATTATAAGCCCAACATTGTATAACAGTACTGAGATCTAGTCCAAAGCATCAATGCATCTTCCATCCCTATAAATATCTATATATTTGTGAAAGTAATGTAAAAACCCATGTAAATATTTTTCTATTCTCCCATACGTATGATAGCACACCTATCAAGCTCCATGATAATATCCCTCCATCAGAGTCAATTAATGCATAATAAGATATGGACAACATCATCATAGTAATAACCCATATCCCATCCTAGTCCTAATCATATATAAACATGAAGCTAAAACCTCATATTGTAAATACAATCTATATAACATCATCCCCATATAACCATGTTAGTGATGCTTCTTACCTCTGTCATCCATCGAATTAATCTTTGCTCCTTTCACTAATAATCGTAGTATCCTATAAATGTCCTATAAAGTCTAGGTCATCTCTCTTGTTAGTAGCCAAAAGGTCCCTATCAATGGATCTTATTGATCTAGTAATTCCATGAGTAGACTCCAATCTTAGTGTTCTTGGTGATAGTGGCATAGTTCTCATAAACCTACCACCTTAAGATGCTTCCAATTTGCATCTCCCATCGCCTCTCCTAGTTGTTCTAGTAGTTGTGGTACTCGATCTTACATGGTAAATACTATACATGTATGAAATCCCATCAATCCCCTAGATTTTTTTAATTTCATAGCCACTAATATTTATTTACCCTCAAGAATTGGAATCAACCCTTAAGGGATTGACACTGATTGGTCCATGATCATCACTGAATAGTTTATTAATATTGATCTATTATTGATGTATGGTCAATCTCTATAGAATCAATATTGATCCACTATGGATTGATGGTGACCCCTTATAACCCTATAAAATGAAAATAAATAGATAAAACTAGCTTAAAATGTTTTAAAAAAAACTTAAAAATATTTCACCCCTACTTCATTATGTGATCGTCATTGTCATCACCCACTCCCACTAACCGACATCATGTATATTTTCTCAAACATATAGATAGGTGTCAATTTTTTACCCCTGACTCACATGTTTTTTATTGAAAAATAAGCACGTAAGGTGTTTGATAGCTTATTTATATCTGTTTAGGATCAATGTCAATTCTTTTGCAGTCAACATTGATTCTATTATAATCGAATCCATTCGTTAGATCAATGTTAATTTGTTTCATTTTGGCTCCCTTGCACTACTTAAAAACTATTTTCATCCTTATAGTATTATTTTAAACCACTTAACTCATCCTTTATTATAAATATCATATCCTTTATTACATAGCATTACAAGCTTGTGGATATAGACCCCCTGATGGTCCCACAACCTTTGAGAGGTTTGTATTTTTTTTTAGTGTTTATCCCTTATGTATCCAAAAAGTGTACCTTATTTTGAAAGCAAGTGGATTTTTCCCTCTTGACTACCTTCAATAGATCTTGAATGTTTGTAGTTATGGCAATCCATTACATGTTTGCTTGGGGCATTCTTGTTTGGATATCCATCATCTTGTTAGTGCAACATTGTACTTCATACTTATCCTTGTATATTGAAAAATCATTTGATATCTACCTTATCCATTACCACATTAATTTAAAACCCATCTCTACCTAATCATCCTTTTTTGGCTCTTGTTTTGAGGGGGGATACTCCTCACATAAACTTGGGACATTAGACTCATCCTAGTTTTTGTCTCATAATAGGTTATAAAAAATTGATCAAAAAAAGGGGAAAATGTGGACACTATGAGTCTATAGCATTGTATTATTAATAAATGTGTCTTACCCCTTCCCCATCCTTTTTAAACTAGTTAATGTATTTTTATTGTTTACCATATTATGTGGCATAATTCTCTTATTAATTATGTTTTATCTAAGTAACTAATTAACCATACCTAAATATAATAAAATTTGCCTAAGTTTACTAGATTTAAGTTGTTTTAACTCATTAACAACTTATCCATAACTAGTCCTCATTAATAATAACCTTAGACTATATTTAATCCTTTAAATTTGAGTTGTTGGAACAAACATGTCAAATTTGGAATGGATCAACACCGATCCTTGTGATCATCATTGATATTATTAGAATTGATGTTAATTTATATGAAAACAATCCTTGGTATAAGGGATCCTAAATTTATACACTGGAATGCTAAAAGAATTCTTATGGAGTACTATGGAAGAATGCCACCTCAGTCTCATCCCATCCTCACTCTATCAAAGTTGAAGCACATACCTATCAATGAGATATTTCTCTATAGCACATGAATAATTTTTTAGAGGTAAGTATGTTATTTATCTGACTACATTTTGGTTAATATATTGTCTATTTAAATTATGTTTACTACTTTGAGTCTATTAGATAATCAATAGATAGTCCCTATGTCATTTAGAATCTCCTAGATCCCACTTGTAGGCCCCATTTTGAACTTTTAGATCCATTTTTAGGATTGATGATGATTTTTCATACCTATTGATATCAATTACATAATAGATACCAATTATGAGATAATTAGCATCGATACCTTTATTTTTATTTTTATCTACAACCCAAAACTAGTTTAATAGTCCTAAGTGATTCCAATTTTTTACTTTTAAGTCTTAAAATCATATATTTATATCTATAGATTACATTTCTAGGCGTTATACATGACATGGTTTCCATCCATGACTCACCCATAGTTCTTCACCCATTATTTATTGATCAAGGTGACACATCTTTTAAGCTAGGACTTTATGTGATCATATTTACCCAAACTATAGAAGCAATCACTAAGTAACTAGAAGTAATTTGTAAATAAGAAGACTTAGCTATAACATATTGGAATGAATTCTTTGATAATATCTATGTAGTAGATTAATTTTCTTCATTTTAGTATCATATATTATTACATGCTTTATTTTAATTTCCATCATTATATAATTCAATTGATTGCATAAAGAAGTGGACTACCATACCTTTAAAGAAGTTTACAAATTCCTAAAACTGATCTTGTATTAGGTATTCCATTCATCTATCTTACTAATACAATCTTGTCCAAGTAGTCTCTTGTGTGCAGGTAGTTTTTCTTAGCCCAAAAATGAGTTTCTACTTCATTGGATCAATGATGCACAACCTCCATCATAGGTATTCCTTTTTAAACCTTATATCATTTCTATTTTTATTTTGTTAATTTTTTTAAGGAAAATTAACTAAAAAATACTAACACACTTTATCATGCATCTTCATGTTCTACCATATCATACATAGTTAATTCACAGTAAGCTGGTTATCTCATCCCTTTGAGGTAGGTAACTACTAGTTTTTATTCATCCCTCACCTTAAAAGAGGGGGATATCAGTGGGGTAATTTCATAAAGGCATAGATTAAAAACAAATTATAATTTTAGATTTAGTATGGCCATGCCATAGATACATGGATTCCACACACATTCATAGTATTCAGATTTAGTGGGGGCATTCCTTATAAGCATGTTTTACACAATTATTCAGTATTAAACATCTCCAAATTACAATGGGGGAATGTTTTAGAAACATGTTATTCACATTGTAACTTAATTTAGTTATTATATTTATCTTTATATATTGGGGATGCTTTGGAATCATATTCTCCACACTTACACAGTTTCCAAATTAGCCAAAGCACACAGTTATATGATTCAGATTCACATTTGTAGCATAATTTTATATATTTGTACCATTGTTATACACATTTTCACACTAAACATATCTATGTTTCATATGTTATTTAATGTGTTGTTAATTAAAAATCAATTTGAGATTTAAAAACTCTTTTATGGACTATTACCATATCACAGACTTTTACATACTTATACCCAAGATAAACTTTTATAGATTATATTGAGACAATATAATACATTAGTTGGTTTCATTTTTGGTATGGTTTAGATGATTAAATAAATTAATACTACCATGATTTTAGGTTGGACTTGATTGTATCATTCATCCTCACCAAGTTATAAGTATCATTCAGTTACACAACTGAGCTAATCTCAATTATCAGGTAGAAAGTTGCCTTTTATCCAAGATGGGTGCATGTGCCTTCCAATATATCTCTCTATATATCCTTATATATATGAAATTTACACACACACACACACACACACACACACACACACACACACACACACACACACACACACACACACACACACACACACACACACACACACACACACAATTATCCTAATCATAGTTTCATATCCTTAAAATAATATATTTTTTAAAATCAACTTGCCAATAGGCAAGGTAGTTATATCGATATATAGGTGTAATCCTAAACCTTGATCTTTCAATTTCAATATTTTAAATACTTGAAAATTACAAATTATATTCAATGATTATACACTTTAACATTATATTATTTTTAGGTTGGTCACCATCAAATCTCTCAAGTTGGGCTTATGCAATGACAAGGTGTGTTATACACACTTGAGTACACATACCTTTACTATAAACTACTAATTTCATTAGTAGATAAAAGTGTGGGAATTTAGACACTATTTTATGATTTATATATAACCTTAGTCTTGTACACTCAATAAAATCTAACCTTGGTTTTTCTTCTTAGTTATAGACCTTTCCCTTTTTAAAAATTCTTATAGTTGTTATATGTTGTGACCTTTAGCCTATCTCTTAGTCTGACTAGTCTTATGTTGATGACCAAGACCCCATTATCTTACCTAGAATTCTTAAAATTTACTTATATTAAATCTCTACAATTTTTAAGCCTATAACTATTTTCTTACTCCCTAAACACTTGCATCTCAAATAGACACCTATGTTGATGGAGGTGTCATATTCCGACACAAGTATCCAGTACCCTAAATTCAACTAATTTTTAAATGAAATGTATCCTAATGGTTAGTCTAAGTTATTTAATGTGATTTAATCTCCAATAATATTGGTATAAATATAATATCAACTCTCATTCAATCATAACCTATAAAAAACCTAAAAGATACCAAGACAACTTATCAAAAGCACAGTATCAAGCATTAAATTGAGTAAAGCTTCCCTATTTTCTCCTATTTCCATATAAGTATTAGGGATAACACATATATAGGTATGAAGTATTGAATTATTATCCCAAGATATATATTGTTTCAAGTTACAAGATAGGTCACTATTATATTTATTTTTCCACATATTTCATGATTTACACATAAGACAAAACATACGGGATAACTACATCAGTCTAAGGTCTTCTTAAGAGTATTGGATATATAGGAAATTTTCATTGATAGAGAATTATTTGGGGTTAGAATTAATTTGTGTTCCCACTAACCCATTTTTCCCCAAGTTCACTATGAAGATGAATAACTAGGGTTTTGTATTTTCTTTAGGAGCAAGAGATCATGACCTAAATCTAAATATACCAAAGTGAAGGCAAAGACATAACCTAAAAGCATCTAGGTGGTTACATAATTTTCCAATTGGTATTCCATATAAGATACCTACATCAAACCTATACACTAGAATTGATACCACCTTCCAAGGCTGATACAAATTCCTATAACTATAAAGGAACTAAATATATAATTTAGTGATTGTTCTAGAATAATTTTGATAGTATGCTTCTTGCCTGATCCAAATCCATAACTATGTTAGAATCATAACTAACTAAGTAAATTATTTGTTTGTTATATCCATATCTAGCATATTTATAATTCATATATTTATCCTATCTGAATTTAATAAATTCAACATATGTCATATCTAAGTTTAGCATCTAATTGCCCCGGTATAGTAATAATATACAATCCTTATAACCCAAGAAATATCTACCCATTTAACCCTAGATAAACATAATCAATATTTTTAGGGTTAAATATAAATATTTCATAGGCAATTGATTTTTGGGACACAGTCCATGTACCATTTTTTCTTGTTTGCAATTCTCATAGTCATCACAATGTTTATATTTTAAAGGTATTACTATTCTTAAGAAACCGTAACTTTTTCACATCCTTCACAACACTATTTTATTCAAGTATAAAAGTTATATATTGTTATATTATGCCATGTGTCACATTGTCAGTAATTTTAATTCAAAAACTCATTTCATATTTAAAATAAAAACTTTAGAAATGAAAAAAATCAAGATAACATGATGAAGCCATAAGTCATAATCTTGCTCACTCACAACCATGCATTTCTTGGGTATTGGAGAAAAGTTTCCAATATAAATACTATGGAAAAATAGTGGAAAGGCACATGTCATATAATAATTCATCACACAACCATACATTGAATGGGTATAGATTTATAGTTCTCAATAGAAATAATACAAAGTAATATCGATAAGACACATGTCATATAATCATTTATCATGAACTTGATAGAGTTCAAAAATACACCACAAATATATGATAGTGTGATGATTTAAAGTATCTATAAAAATCCATGTATCTAAAATAGGCTCACATATATGAGTCAACTCAATAGCATTTTAATAGATCAAAGGCACAAATTAAAATTGGATTAGATGGAAACCACCACATTGTATGCAAAAGTGATAAAATGTTATTATTATCTCATAAAATGGTGAAAAATGAAGAAATAAAGACATATAATCTATCTCAATAAAATTCATGATCCAAAATTATTAAATCAAAATTACAAATGGAAAAAAAACATATGTTCAAGACATATTTTGTAATTAATGCACATGAACCCGAACTAGAGCCAATAATTGAATAAGGATCAGATTAGTTTCCCAAAGCTATTTTTTTCAATCATATAAATGTTAATGATCAATGTCAACCTTTTAATCTTCATGTAATGGGTTTAACACTCTCTCGAGACATAATTGAGCAAACTACTAGAATCGATACATTTTAACACATTATCTTCATTGAATTCCTATTTAAAATACTAAATTTGAATCCACACTCACTCTATCTCTCTCTCTCTCATATTTTTCTCTAAAATATTATTAAAATAACATTAAAAGGGTATAAAAACTCATACATTCCCTCCTGGACTTAAAACATCCATATATTTTTTTTAGGAGGATTCATCCCCTAAAACTATCTATCTATATTCTTAACTTCTTAGATATTATTTCTTACTCTCTCACTTTTCATGGCCAATTTCCTTTCAATTTCATATATTATCTTACATTACCTATATTTTGGAGTGTCTTTTAACCTTCCTTATCCTATTGTAAATTCTCAATATCTTTCATTTCATCTTTTTTGGCCATTAATTTATTTTTTCATTCCAAATGAGAAAAACTTCCAATGTATTCAGTTGGGTAGTTTTGAAACCATACCTATATGTAGATTGGTGGTTTTTTAATCTTGGAAACCTTCACATAATTAAAAGTGTTCATTTCATCACTAAGAAAAACCACCAACTTCTATAATGTATGAATGTTTCATACAAACTCATATTTAGATGACATTTTTTTAAAAATTTCATAAATTTTCAAGGGGAATCTAAATATGTAATCAAATTTAGGTTTAGGGAAGTTCATGATGGTTTTTTTTTAATCCTTTTATCCATAAAAACTATTTTTAGTTGATGCAAGATTTTTTTTTGTATGCCTTGGATGCTCCAACATCAAATACCTAAGGCATTTAAAATGTGAAATCCTACTCACATATATGGAATAAGTGTTAAATACATTATTTTAACCATGAATATTGATGGACATGGTGTCAGATTCCAACACACCAAATACTTTAGTTTATTTTCATGTTTTTTATTTCATTTCCAAATTCATCATGTTGGATTCAAATGTGTCCTATTCTTATCTCTTATTACTCTTTCATATTTTATGGTGTTAGGCCCACCATAGTCCATTATTATCCACTAAAGGATTACATTATTCTCTCTCCTTATTCTTATGGAGCTCATCTTCTATCATCTAACCACCTTAACCAAGATCCTTATTATTTCATATTAATTTCCATTTTTGGATTGTATCTAGTATTTTCACCCATACACCTTCACAAATATTTATCTTGTCATCATTAATTCACTATCCAACTCATTATAAGATCTTTCCATATTTCATTCTTCTCTATTTTGGACTCATCATCTCTCATGGCTTCCATGTCTTATATCATCACCATCATATTTCAAGTGGACTCTTCATTTATAAGAGTCTCAGAAAACTCTTTTTCATCATCTCATTCTTCAAAAAAATTCAACTTAAGTAGCTCACTTGATTTACCTTGGAAGGTGTATTTGAATGCCTTATTTCTCTCCAAATCTATGAAAAAATAACATAATAATTTTCATCACATGCTTGAGGTAATAAGAAACTTAGTTTTTATATCTCATCCTCATATTATTATATTATAATCATTTTTATATCATATATAATTTGATTTTTATCTCCTTCTTTCACCATTTTCATGACATGTGAAAATAACCTTGTACTTTCCTTTCCCATATTATAACAATGCATATCTTGAATCATAAGAGAATATTATTCAATATGTATGTGGGATAATTATACATATGTAACACCAATGTAATCCTTGATTCATCATGGCATAAATATATACAACATATCTATTTCCTTAATTATCTCTATGCCACATGAGTGACATTTGTATCTATCCATGTCTAAATGATCATTGGACCAACCTATATGACCAATTACTTATATTTTAAATCCACCAAACTCCTTGATATCCATCTATTAAGATGTATTTTTTATGCATATCCTTGTCTATCCACTATTGTCTAATTAATAAGATCTTGTTGTTGTTGCCATTATATTTACCATAATATTGTGAGAGTATTCTCTTCCACCTTCAACTATTGAAAATGAGCTTCCTCCTATATATCCTTTTGATAACATTATTTTTCTAACACTTTCTCACTTATTATTGATAAGGAAATCTAGAACCATAAACCTGGCTCTGATTCCAACTTGTTAAGATCTTGCTCCTCAATAAGAGCACAATATGATTACCTTGTATAAGAAACTAATCATATAATTATACCGGAATTAACAAGTAACTAGAATTCACAAATGACACAAAATATGAGAGACAATACACAATCTTGTATTAATACTCATGCTAGAAGGAAATACAATGAAGATGCCACACTCTTCCACACCTCTCAAATGTATAGATCTCTTTCCCTCAAGAGTTCACTCCCCTAATAAAAATGGTCCCAACACATAACTCAAACATAGAGTTGGTGTTCACCTCCAACCAGTCAGTAATAACACTGCCAGTACCAAGCACTCAAAAGTACTTCAAGCAGATCTCCCATGAACTTGAAACAACATGAAACTCAAATGATCTTACCTGATCTTGCACAACCTGCAAATCACCTATTCTTATAATTGGAAGGATCTACCTTGCCTTCCTCTATTGCTCTTCTATGGAACTAGGAGGAGTTACACTTGCTCTCTTCACCAGCACACTTTACAATACATGCCAATGGGTCTATAAATAGATCCCATACTAAACAATAACTTAGAATTATAATTTACAATAATTAGACACGTAGCTCAAGACTCAAAATATCCTTTACATGCAAAAAATTAGTTCAATAAACTAACTATTCATGTAATGAATAGTTCTGGAACTACACAGGTGATCGATGTCGGTCCCTGTCTGCCTGGAGGTGACCAACGTCAGCCGACTCCTGACCAATTTCGGTTGCCTTCTTGTCCACCATTGATCGATGTCAATCAACCTAACCAACACTGGTGATTGTACAATCTCCCACTTGGAGATAAATAGCTGCAACTATACCTGTACCTGTACATCATCTAGTTTGTTTCTTGGCTTTGTATCCCTCTTCAAGATCACTCTTGAAGACCAACCTTCACAAATCCTATGGTGCACCCCCTGTTATCCAAATCACCTACCACATCCACATCTACAAACCCATGTAGAAAATAACTTGACCCTGCATAGCATGTGCACCTGCTGCTAGTCCCTCTTAGATATCTGAGAATCACTGAACTGCCCTCCAATGCTTCTTTCTTGGATTGGCTCCAAACTTGCTGACAACTCCCACTACTTGGGAAATCTCAAGTCTAGTACACGTGTACCTAACCTCATTATGTGAATTAGGACACTGTTCATAGAACTATCCAACCATCGGCGTGCTAACCGGTTTCACACAATCATCTGGAGACAAAATCAACCTTTGACCTTCCATGTCTCTAGAATACACTCATGCCAAAGAATCTTGTTGCTCCCAGATTCCTCATGACACACCTCTAAACTAACTTTACCTTTAGTTCAGCAGCTCCCTACATATGTGACCCTACAACAAGCACAACATATAGTAACAAGATAATGTAGCTAATATTATCCAACTTGGAAAAGTAAACACAATGGTTAAACCTCCATTGTCCTGTAGCTAACTCAAGACCATATACCCTGGCCTTCCATCTCATATGTCCATTCCTGCTCTTCTTTATCCTAAAAATCCATTCATCTTTCAGTGCTTTCTTCTAGCTAGTAACTCCACCAAAAAACTCCTATTTGGTTCTTCTCCAAGGAATCACATTCCTCATCCATGCCAAGCTCCCACTGTTTCCTAGATTCTACCTGCTCTGCTTCTTTAATAACTTCCTAGTTCTTGACCATCAGTGAGCAATAAGTAGTGTAAAGAAGGGAAATGATGAATTTGAGGCTTACTTACCCTTTTAGTCCTTCATATGGGCACTTGAGACTCCTTGACAGCTTGCTATCTGCCCAAAATCCATCTTAGTGACTGATGTCGATCACATCTCAGTCTGCACCCAACCGACATCGGTTCCATGTGACTACCTCATCACCGATGTCAGTTCCCCCTAACCGATGCTATTGTTTATTTATCTGGAGTCACTGATGTCAGGCTGCACATAGCTGACATCGGTCCCTATTTAGACGTCGACGTCAGTTTTTTAACCATTGTCAGTCTCTATGTTTTACTTATGAGTGATGACTTTTACCTGCGAGCTCCTTTTGGATCAAAACCCTATCCAAATCAACCTTGCTCTACTCAAAAAAAATTATCCCCTTACATTGATCTCTATCCATCATCTTCTCCTTGAAAACCAAGACTTTCCTATTCTTGTCACGAACATCAGATTTCTCAAGAAACGTCACTTTCTTCCTTTGCTTACAGAAATCTTGATCCATGCTTTTCAAATCTGAAAGCATACCCTTTGACTCAAGAACATGCATCCCCTTCTTATTCATGTGACCAAGCCTATTAAGCCACATCTTCAAATCTACAACTGAAGTAGATAAACCAAAAGGAGAATCAGTAATACAAGTAGATAGATAAAGTGTACCTACTTTCTTACCTCTTGATACAACAAGTGCACCCTTGGATACTTTCCAAGAGTCCACTGTGAGAGTTACTGTGTAACCCTCATCACCCAACTTTCCAACAAAAATCAAATTTTGCTTCAGGACTAGGACATGCATGACCTCCTCCAACACCCATGTGTTGCCTGTCTGCAATTTTAGCTTCACTTTCCCTTTGCCAACCATTTGACAAGGCTTACCATCCCCTAAATAAATTTCTCCAAAGTCTCCCTAGACATACTCATGAAAAAATTCCCTATTTGGGGATGCATGGAAAGAGGCACCAGAATCTAAAACCCAAGATTCTACTTTATCCAAGGAACATACCAGAGCATCTTATGCAACAATACCTACAACATCTACTTATTTAGTTCCTTCTTGCTGATCTTCAACTAACCAACAATCTTTCTTTACATGCCCTTGCTTTCCACATTTTCAGTAGGTTATTCTGCCATACTTGGACTTGGATCTCCTGCCTATCTTAGACCTTGATCTCCCATGCTCGATCTTCTCTCTTTGCCTTACCTTGATTTCAACACTCAAAGCATTCCCTGATGATTCACCTATGCTTTTCCTATGAATTTCTTCATTCAAGATTACACTCATAACATCATCCACTTTTAAAATTTTTGAAGCAGACGCAGTATTACTAACTGCCATTACCAAACTCTCCCAACTTTCAGGTAATGAGCATAAGATTAAGAGAGCCTTAATTTCATCATCAAAAACAATATTGACTAAATTTAATTGGTTTACCAAACCATGGAAATCACTAAGATGACTATGAACAGATCCACCTTCCAACATTTGCAAATTAAATAATTGCTTCATAAGAAATATCTTATTCAAAGCTGAGGGTTTTTCATATAAATTTGTCAAAGATTCCATCAACTCTACCATTGTCTTAGCTTGAGATAAGTTGGAAATCACAGATGATGCAAGGCTCAACCTTATAGATCCCAGAGCCTTCTGATCAAGAACCTCCCATTCTTCATCCTTCATATCTGTGGGCTTGCATGCAACCCCACCCAATGATAAGTACAAATCTTTCTGATATAGATAATCTTTTATCTACATCCTCTATAATTGATAGTTCTTACCATTAAACTTCTCCATTCATAACTTACTTTCTTCTACCATTGCTATACCCCCACTCAAACAAAAACCCCTGTGAGTGACCTGTAATCAACAAACACTAACCAGATCTGACACAACCTGTTAGTAACCCAACCAAAAGCTCTGATACCACTTAATAAAGAAATCTAAAACCATAAACCTAGCTCTGATTCCAACTTGTTAGGATCTTTCTCCTTAATAAGAGCATAATATGATTACCTTTTATAAGCAACTAATCACAGAATTATACCAGAATTAACAAGTAACTAGAATTCACAAATGACACAGAATATGAGAGACAATACACAATTTTATATTAATACTCATGCCAAAAGGAAATACAATGAAGATTCCACACTCTTCCACACCTCTCAGATGTACAGATCTCTTTCCTTCAAGAGTTCACTTTCCTACCAAAAATGGTCCCAACACACAACTCAAACACAGAGTTGGTGTTCACCTCCAACCAGTCAGTAATAACATTTCCAGTACCAAGCACTCAAAAGTACTTCAAGCAGATCTCCCATGAACTTGCAACAACTTACAACTCAAATGATCTTACTTACCATGTAGAACTTCTACCTGACCTTGCATAACCTGTAGATCACCTGTTCTTACAATTGGAAGGATCTACCTTACCTTCCTTTATTGCTCTTCTATGGAACTAGGAGGAGCTACACTTGCTCTCTTCACCAGCACACTTTACAATACATGCCAATGGGTCTATAAATAGATCCCATACTAAACAATAACTTAGACTTCTAATTTATAATAATTAGACATACAGCTCAAGACTCAAAGTAGCCTTTACATGCAAACAATCGGTTCAACAAACTAACTATTCATGCAACGAACAGTTCTGGAACTACACAAGTGACCAACATCAGTCCTTGTCTGCCTAGAGGTGACCAACATCGGCCAACTCCTGACCGATGTTAGTTGCCTTCCTATCCACCACTGACTGATGTCAGTCATTTTAACTAACACCATTGACTGTGACACTCAGCAACTCCTCCATGTATGCATACAGTGAAGCTTCTAGCTCCACAACCTAACAATTATTGCCTCCATGATGAGTTAAATAAAATCATCTACTACTGGCATAGCCTTACCAACTAGGTCTTAAACTACCCCTTACATATTATCCTCTTTTTCTACTTTTTAACTTTTATTATTATATAAATGATGTTATACTAAACCGCACTTTTTCCTATTCTTTGAAATATTATCCATTTATAGATATGCATGTTAGAAAACACATTAAAGACATTAAGAGTTGTCATAAACACTTCATATACCTTATAATCAATCCTCATAGACATGTTGTATAACTCTATTTCATTTTTTTATTCTTATCATGGATCTTACTGACATGATGACCTTCCAAATTCCCATTATCAACAACTACCATGGTTGTCTTTTCCTCATTCTTGTCTTTATTTTTTTCTCCTTCACATGGATGGTCTTAAACCATCATCTCTATATTTACAATAGATTGCACTTTAACCACATATATTTTTTCCTTCATGAAAATCTGAAGCTCCTCATGGATGCATTATTCATTCAACTCTATTTTTTCCTTTAAGTAAACTTGTATCATCCCTTGGTTGTACTCAACCCTACTTTCTTACAAAAGATAAAATATAAACGCATTTCCTTCTTTCACAAAGTATGATTCTAAGTCTTCCCACTTATGGGATACCAAAATTCTTTTCCATTATTAAATAAAACGTCTCCTTATTTTGGTTCAAAAACTACCACATCCATATCCTCTTACATGAAGATTCCTTCCTTTATAGGATACTCACCACTTTCATTCTCCTTGCTTTTTTTGAAACTATATTTGGTATTCTAACATAGAAACCTCACTTTCTTGTTTGTATATTAATACAACCTTATTATCCTCACTCATATCCTTCTCCTTGATAATTCCCAAAGTAGAATTGAGTTATTTTCATGTAAATGTCCCTCTCATAATGCCTTTATTGGCAATCTTCTTCTTCTTATCTTCTCTCTTAATC
Organism: Torreya grandis; assembly: GCA_037957365.1. Taxonomy (NCBI): domain Eukaryota; kingdom Viridiplantae; phylum Streptophyta; class Pinopsida; order Cupressales; family Taxaceae; genus Torreya; species Torreya grandis. The sequence continues at coordinate 956,957 of JARHVA010003356.1, forward strand.
ATTAAGGCTTGAAGCTTATTCAACCACTCTACTTACCTTATTGGGTGAACAACATGACTCATGAACTTGAAAAACATATGTTCCTAAACCCTTACCTTATCCTTTACTTTTTATTGTCCCCTCTATTTGATAACTCTCAAATACTTAGCTAAAAATGCACATTATCTCTTACTAGCAGCCTTTACCCACATTAGGTCTTAAATAAAACTATATTTATTATAAATTAATAACTTCACAATCGATTCTATGAGATTATTTGGTGTCTCTTTACCATTAATCAAAATAACATTGTAGGATTACCTTTTTCCTTCAACTTGACATTTGATAGTCTTTTTTCCTTTCTAGATTATTCTCTCTCTAGTACATCCAACTTTTATTGTATGGATGTCAAAGTCTTCAACATTTTTTCTTCATCATATTTTATCAAAATTGAAACATATTTAATTTTTGAATATTGAATCATACCTAGTCTCAGTTGGAGTTCCTTCAACATCTCTATCAAGTGTTCTACCTCTAGTTATCTTCCTCTTTTATGTGATATATCTCCCCAACAAGCAAGATTATCTTTCAAAACATATAAATGACTCAAAAAATATCCTACCAAACTTCATATGCATTTGAAATAATTATCTCACACCATAAAAATCTTATACTCTCTCCTATGCAAGCTTATTTCTCACAATTTGTGACTAACTCAAGAAAAAATCTCTTTCACAAACTACAACTAACTCATTCAAGAGCCTCACAAACTCAAACTAGTAAGGAAATAATTTTATATGATATCAATTGATAAATTTATATAAAGGGTAACTAATTAAGTCCAAACATATAATCTATGTTTCATGTTTTTAACACTCTCTCATTGACACACTTAAGCACACTACTATACTGGATACATTTCAACACATCATATTCATTGAACTCATATTCAAATTATAATAGTTGAATGCAAAGTCACTCACTCTCTCACACAAATTTTACTTTATGATACATGAATCATATTAAAAACTCATATATTTCCTCTTGGATTTGAAACATGCCTTTGTTATGTTCTTGGATCACTCAGCCCTTCAAACTCTATCTCTATCTTCGTAACTTCTTGGAGCCTATTTGTTACTCTTTAAGTATACTTGGATTTTTTATTTTAAATTTCAGATCTTATTCGATGTTCCTTATTTTTTGGAGTGTCTCTTCACCTTATTTAGCCTCTTAGAAGCACTGAATATTTTTCAATTCATCATTTTCGGTTATTATTTTCCTTTCACATTCCAAACATGTGAAGCACTATGTATGTAGTCAAACAGTTTCAAAACCATTACCATTTTAAATAGGACAAACCACATCTATATGAAGATCAGTGGTTATGTAATCCCCAAGGTAGTTATTCAAGCTTGTTAAATTATCTTTCAATATAAACTGATGGTTTTATCACTAATAAAAACTACTAACTTCTAGAGGCCATAACATTTGTATATAAACTCAAATTTAGATTACTTGTGTTTTAAAATTACATAAATTTTTAAGAATAATCCAAATATTAAATTGCATCCAATTTTGTTTAATCTATTGAAAACATTTCTCTTTTTCCTCAAAACATATACATTTTATCCCTTCAATGCATCCAACCACTTCCTAGATTGTATAGATGGTTCAAAAACTACACCAACTTGGTTAGAATTATGTATCTTCTTAAAATTAATCCTTATATAATTTTATTTACATTATTAAATTTTAGGAGTATGTGTGCTTCCACTTTGATCATATTCATAATGTTAAAATGAAAACACACCAAGAAGAGCAAATCCACACACACCATAACTATTTTTGGTTAATGAAAGATTAATTATATGCCTAGGATGTTCTTACATCACATATGAGAAAAATCATTTGCTAAAAAAGTTCATAAAATGTAAAATGTAAAAGTTTTATATAAATTTTGATATCATGTAACAATTACATAACATGTTGAATTGCTTAAAGCTCAAAATATATAAAAAGATTATGTCCTATATGTTTTCCACTTGGAACCATTTAGGTATCCATAGATATAATATTCAAACATAAAAATTAGCATTGGATTTGAAACATTAAAATGTAGTATTTGAAGAAGTAGACACTCTAATGTTTGTACCATAAGAGGAAAAACCCACTTTAGTGGATGTTAGATATGAAAATGACATGTTCAATCCAACAAGTTGAAGTAAAACCCAAGGTATTACAATGTATTTATATAATCTATTTTTTTAATTAATACCATGTATGAATGATATGAATTTATTCATGAAGAAAATTTATCGTATTTCACACATTCATTGAATAGAAATAGGTTAGTATAGGTTGCCTCCACCAAACATGGTAAATGATTAGGTAGTCACATTAGAGTGGCTAAATAAAAATATATTAAGAATTTAAATAGAATTGAGTATAAAATCATTATCATTGGGTGGATAGATATAATGTCAACCAAATCACCATTCATGTACTTAGATGAAGGGTGAGGATTAGGATGGTGTTAGTGAACAAACTATTTTATGTTATGGATATTGTTCATGTGGAAAAAAATTGGGTTCTTGTGTTTCTAATGTTTATTAATGATGGGTACACACCCACATTCAAACATACCATTTATTTTAATGTACCACAATAAATAATGGGAGTACACTAAGAATAAAATTTATACAAGATGTACTAATTGGTTAACACCACATATACAACTATATATTTTATTTACTATCAAATATGGAACCCTAATTTTGGTATGCTAGTCCACAAGATGTTTATAAAGTTGTATATGCATATATTATGTAGTTAATTGAATAAATTTATGAATTTTTTTATCCACCAATCTATAAGGCTATCAACATAGCCCAATACCTATAATTTTTAAATAAATATAAATGTCACTAGATAGAATGGATCTTATTATATTAAAGATATTGTACCATTTTTGAGGTCAAGGGTATAATTTTTTTGGCTTCAAATATTCCTCACTTTGTTCCTGATAATATTTCTAAGAAAAATATTGCATACCAAATGTACATGGTATTAGAGAGTCATGTAAAGAAAATAAATAAGCTCCTTGGCCTCTTATACTATTAAAATTTGGAAGTAGTGATGTTAATAATTGGAATAATTTATAAAAAGTGGTAACATATGTTTTCATTCAATTTTAGTGACCATGAGCTAAGAATATGGGACTTAAGGGAGAATAAATTCATATTTTATCTCATTAAAAGGTAGATTTACACATATTATATCAACATAATACAAATTCTTAAGATTGGATTTATTTCAACACTATGCATGATGAGGATGTTTTAAAAAATGTAAAAATCAAGGGCAACCTATTCCCTTTCAAGTCAATGATATGCATTTTAAATATAAGAAACACCAAGGGAAGTAATGCCAAGGGATGATTTTCCATTCACACACCCCTCATTTAGAAGATAGGTCCTGCAATGTCTTCCACCTCTATTATAATTTAAAATAATACTACTAGAACAAGTGACTAAATCACTTATTTATGTTATTTCTAAAACTCTTGTTTCTATTGATATTCAGTTGACTACTAGTGCATCTAATATCAAACATTATCTCTAAATTATATCATTCAATGGTTGCCAACATATGACCCATAATCCTATAGTATATGACTCCATGCCATTCATATTTTATGCCTCCTGTTAAGGATGTGCCACTTCAAACATCACAACCTATATCTAAAATTATAATGTCATCTCCTATTTCTCTGAAGAAACCTACTCATTTAACTAAGGTCTATAGTAGAGTATGATAAAAATTTCCCTATCATATTCACTCATCTACAGAGACTCGGTCTCTAAAGAAAAACCCAATATTATTATTTTAGATATTACTCTACTTTTTATCACACCAATTATTTCTCCTAAAATTATCACTATAGAGTCCATTTATAGGGTAGCCCCTCTTTAGGGATAATATGAGTTTTTTCAATTTCAAACATCATTCCCTAATAAAATAATTCATATAATAAATCCATAATATCTCAAGGTGGAATGATAGTTTGGCATTACATCACATCATCACTTATCAAATTTACATCCATTTCATAACATATTTTTTCATCTTCCACTCCACCATCCACTTATACTTAATTAATCCTTATATTACCTTTCATTACTTATCCTTTGGTCCATTCCATAATGTCTATGTTTTCCATTCTTATGATCCCTCTTATTAGTTATAACACAACCTTGCACAAGATGAAAATGATTCGATTTATAATGTGCAATTAGTTAAATCTAAGAGATAAGAAATGATGGTGGTTGATGTTCTTGAGATTAGATTAAAAGATATAAATATATCTACAAGGGAAAAATTGACCAAAGAATCTACCCCTACATTTTTTTTAAATATATATTTCTTTATATGAAGGAGAATAAAAAATACTAGGGGAAGTATGAAAATTCAAACAATATCCTATGATACTAATTCAATCTACTAAGAAATTAGATGAGAGTTTATTTTAGGTAATTGTATAATAGATGCATATATTAGAAATATAGACTAAGGTGGTAGTCCATGAAACTATCATTGGTGGTATTGAAAATGACTTAGATTTACATTAAAATTGTTTGGGAATTACCTATCAAGCCAGAGATAAGGCTATGGTTTTGAATGAAATGGTTAAATAATACTAGATAATCTATTAAAGTTACAAGTCATGTTGGCCACCTTGGCCAAATATATTAAAAAATTATGGTTTTCTCAACTTGAAATAATGACTTTGGTTATTGCTTCATGTAAATTTTCACTTTAAATTATGAGGAAGAGATAAAATAAACTCAATAAGGGTGTGGTTTAAAAACCTATTTTTTGTGCATTCATTGAATCCAAAATATTATGAGAGATCCTCTTTAGCTTGGGAGGAAGACTTGTAGATAATAAAGCACTAGAGAAAACTTGTTTGTTAGGTAGATAGTTGGGTGGATTTCCTAGCAGTAGATAGATCTTGGAAGTGAGAGCTTCTTTAGGGGATATAAATCCACATGTTTTAAAATATTTAGTTTAAAAAACTAGAAATAATATACTTGCATCAATTAAATAAGATTACCAAAATTGAACCCAAGAATGTTTTCTAAAAAGATAGACTAGAAATGATCAAATTAGTGATAAACTAATTAATACTAGTGCTAATAGGTGTGGGTCTACTTCAAAACATCTAAAAGGGGTCTATGAGTAATAAAAAACTAGAAAATTAGGTTTGTTTGGCGGTAATGGGGTGAAAATAACTTTCTATTTTTTACTGCCATAGGTGATCATCAGCAATTGGATAGACCATTGGCGATTGAGTCAACCATCGGCAGTTATTATGTAAATTCTAGGTTTGATAAATAATTGAATGATGGGATCCAAAATATGGATTTTAAGATTTAGGAAAGGGTTGGATTGATTATGAAATGGAAATAAAGTACATGAATATTGAAAAATAAGTACTTGTTTTACTAAAAATTGATTAGGTGGGTGGTTGATGTAGTTAGCCTATTGGTGGAATCTAATATGATTTTGGTAAAGTAATAATACTTGAGAGCTTGGTTGAGAGGTGATGGTGAGTCAACTCTAAATGAGATGGCTGATAATGCTTGACAATACTAGTGACACTGATTGACATGCAAAAGAAAACTCCTAAATATTTGAGCTCTTGATAATTACTGTAGATGAATTTGACCTCCTAAGCCTCTCTCTCTTATAGAAATAAGCAAGAGATGGAAGTGAAGGTGTAACTATGACATCTAAATATAAATCGTCTATACAAAGGCTCGTAATAAGTTATTTTTAGAAAATAAATGTGGGTTATTACATGATTTTGGTTAAGAGGTGGATCCTAAACATCAATGGTTAGGGGTTCCCAGGTGTGACCATCGATGGTTAGGTTGTAGAACAAAATGGTCTTAAAGGTCAAGTTGAGATAGTTTGGGTGAAACTAGCTATAGATGGGTTTGGTGAGGTTAGATTACATAGGTTGGTCCCAAAAGGGTCCTAAGTAGGTCTAGGGGGATTTTTGATATTCAAAAATGTAGGTGTGTATATCTTTTGTGTCTACATTTTTCCCTTTTTTGTTGTGTGGCTTGTGTGAATGAGATACAAAACAAAAATGGAGTATGGGTGGCCAAAAGAAAAAATAGAGTATAGGTCAAGGGTTTGGTTACCTTAAGATTAGGAAGAGGTATTCCCCCTCAAACTAGGAGTTGATGAGGTGAAATTGAAATGGGTATGAGTTTGATAAGTGGTATATGGTGAGTCATGAGGTGGTGACATGAGGTCTAGCATTTGAAATACAAACTATGCATAAAGTGTGAAACAAGTATGACAACCAAGATCATGCAAAGACTAAAATTGATAATGTTGGTATAAATTTAGGGTTGATGTGAAGAATAATAAGTGACAAGTGAATTGTGTGACCACCTATAGGCATGGTGCTGGGAACACTCATAAACATAAGTCTCTTAAGTGATTTCCATGTGTTCGATGGGTATCCAAGGTAGGAAATGCCCTTAGGTAAAACATAAATGGGTCAAGTGTTGTAGGTATTTGAGGTAGGAAGTGATCCTAGTGAGACATAAATAGGTCAATATGCATGAGGTGGCATAAAATTTAAAATGTCAACATGGCAAGGTTCTCATTACTATCAAAGGACTAGGAAAAAAAGTGTTGCAAAATTGCATGTTGAATGGGAAAAAGTATACCAATGGAGAGGTGATGAGGTGGTTAGGTTGATGGGAGGACATCTCCACAAGTAGGCAAAACCTAGTATAGTTGTGCTAAGAATGGGTAGTTTGAGGTGAAAAGTAGAAAATGGGGTTTCTTGACTGTTAATGGTTGGGATTCCCAAAAGATGACCATTAATGGTTACCCTGACCATTGGTGGTCAAAAGGAACCCTAAAAAGCTAGATACATCAAAAGTAAAAAATAAAATTCACTTTTACCATTGTCATTTTCATGTTTGGTTGACCTTGGCTCTAGTGATTTTGACATTGTGCAAGGAAGGTGACTACTGAGGTGGTGAGTGATTGTTGGCCAGAGGTGTGTGTAGTGATTTCATGAGCTTGAGATGTAGGGAGTAGGAGTACATGATTGGGTAGTTATTCATAGGATCAAACCATAGAGGCAACCAAGGAATGATGTATGTAATATAATTAAATTGATATTATAATTTGAATTTAGGTAATTTAAACTTGGTTAGATGGTCGAGACTGTGTAGGGAATGTCCCATTTGGATTGTATGTCTTAAGCAGGTTTTGAGGGTTTCTAAGCAAATTTATGGGTAAAATGAAAAATTGATGGGTGAGGGGGTAATTTAATTTGTTATTAGGTTGTAGGCTAGGTACTAGGCCAATTTATTACTTATTTAGATGGATTTCTATGGTGGTTAGGTTTTGGGCATTTTAGGTATGGAATGCCTATAGTGACCATCGATGATCAGGTCTGACCATTGATGATCAACACTCTATTGCATAGTGGAGTTTGATCATTAGTAGTTAGAATGACCATCAATGGTTACATAAATTCAATTAGCTTTTTAAGGTCTAAGAAACATTTTTTAGGGTTTGGGTAAGTGTTGAGGGATAGGGTAATGGTTTAGGTAAATTTTTAGGGTTAGGGTTATGTAAGGTTTTTAGGGCCTAAAAAGTGGTTAGAGTGTTGGTTAAGGTTTTTCAAAGTGTGCTAAGGGGTTGTATTATGGATAGGCTAATCACAACTACTAGGGAATGATGTGGCTATGATGAGATAGGTGGGTAAGAGTGATAAAGTAAATAGGTCAAGTGTGAAAAAGGTAGGGTAGATAAGCTTAGTAGCAATAACTAAGGTAAGCATTTGTTATGATATAGGCTAGAGAGTAGATTTAGATGCCTTGACCATATGATACGTATCTTTCCTAAGCTTCATGAGGGGATGATCATAGAGGACTAGGTACACATGGAGGAGGTAGGGCTAGTGGTGTTGAGGTACTACCAACATCTACCTATAGACGTATCCATGATCATAACACTCATCAAGAGATGGGATCTTACTATGATCAATTTCTTATTTTTGACTATGGAAATGATTATTCTCCCTAAAGATGTGCACAAGATTTCTCATCTCCCACTACATGGTGAGGTGATATATCAAATTTAATAAGAGGATCAGGATGGTTTAGTTTAGTATTTATATGGGGATATTGTCAACTAGGTCTGATGGCACTCTGGAGGATTTAACTACTCATCATTATATGAGATATCTCCCAAGGAGAGGAGATTGATGATGATGCTTATGATTGTGGTGATGTGCTTTGGGATCCTAGATTTGAGTAATAAGAGGTTTCTTTATGTTTTACTAAGTATATTGGTGGAGTTATTTCTTGGTAGGGCTATGTTTGGTAGGGTCTCTATGTTGCTTATATAGATCTATAGGGAGCTATGGGGATTTAGGCACCACAAGAGATACAACATCAATGTTGGCCTAGCTCTTCATTACTAAGCTTATGAGCATATTCAAGTGTTGAGACCCATGGGATTAACATGGGTAGGGTACACACATGTTAAGTTTTCCATTGGTTTTATGAGATAGAGGGATGATGTGGCTACATCAGGTGCAAGAGGTGGTGCCCATGATGTTGATTGGTTTAGGGGTGAACTAGGTACATTAGTAGCTAGGATATTACATGAAGGCCATATATACAATTTTCAATGTAGCCATGTTATAGGAGGTAGACCCTCACCCTTTAGAGTTCTAGGTGGATAGTGGGTAGATGAGAGGGTGAGGTTGATCTGATTCTATTTGACAAGGTACATTAGTAGTTTATATTGGTACACGGTGTCCTAAGTCTATTTATTTTGTATAAGATGTGTTATTAAAGGTTTAGTTGTTAGTACCCTAGTCAACTCTGATATTTTTAGATGGTGGTTTTGAGTTAGCTCCTATGGATGATGGTGATGATGGTAGTTAGCTCCTATGGATGATGTTGGGTATGCATATGGTTACATGTCCTGGTACCAGTCGATATATGTAGCTACAAATGCTGGTGGGGATGATGGAGGGGTGATGCTGATGGATGTAGATCTAGCTAGACATGATGGATAGGTAGGGGTAGTATTGGCTATATCCCAAGCATAGGTATAGGTTTTATAGGGACAGGTGTCCATCTTTGATGGTCAAACTACCATATTGTAATTTTGGGTTACTACTAGTATAGGTGAGAGGGATCAGGGACAAACATCCCTTGGGATAGTCACCCAGGAGAGGGATATACTAAGAAAAAGGGTTGGAATAGCCATAACAGGAGTAGGAAGGCCACCAAACATAGTGCCATGAACATGCTATCTAGATACTATGGAGAAACTTAGATACTATGAGGTGATGGTGTTAGCTCAGTTAACCTAGGCTATGTGATATGCAAATTATAGAGATAGTTTGGTTAGTGGCCCATCGATAGCCACTCCAAGATAGTGGGCTACTACATTTTTTTAGGTAGGGGTCCCAAGGGATCACCATTAGGTATAGGTATTGCTATAGGTATAGGAGGGGATAGTGGTAGTGGTGCCCCATGACCATGTTTAGATATGTTTTTGTATTGATAGCAATAGATGTACACTATTTTGATACCAACCTATGTGTTGATGTAGCAAGATGTATATTTTTTTGAGAGAGTATAATACATTGGTACATGTATTATTTATGATTATTGATGTATATGATGTATGGATTATGATGTATATATGATGTATGCTTATGGTTCATGATGCTCATCTTTTAATGGTTGATGATCTATGACCTCTTGTGTATGATTTATATAATGTTGACTTTAGAGCTTAGGCATGTGATGCTAGAAAAATAATTATGATGCTATGATTTTATTCATGGATGTGATAGGATGTGTTATTGATGGATGTATGTCATATGATAATGTAATGGATTTGTTTATGGTTATGTGATGTGTTTGGAATGAATTGATGTTAGAAATGATTTGTGATAATGTTATAGTAGATGGATAGACTGATATATTCTATGGTTTATGATGGTTTACTCATTGACTCTATTTGTGTTTATGATGGTGGGTGGTGTAACTAGTGTTGTTTATGGCATGATATATGCTTACATGATGTTATGATAGTTAATGGATAGGATGATGTTGATGATATGTTATGATATGTTTTCATTGTGTTTTGATCATAGGTAGAGAGATGGTGTAGTTTATGGACATGGTTCATGATGTTTATGTTGTTAATGTGATGTTTTTGTTCCTAATCATAGAGATAAAACATGAATAGGGGTATAGGTGTGATGACCATACATAGATTAAGTGGATAACAAACTAAATGTTTAGGAAAGTGATATGAATCATGAGAGTTATGTCTACATGGACTAACAAAACATAAGAAAAGGAACACAATGCCTCTTCATTGATAAGGACAAAAATAAAACATGAGATTGGATTAGCTTAGTGAAAATAAGTCTTTCAAATTCTTCACATTAGCATGTTTAGGTTGAAAATAGGTATCTTGATCACATTGTGTCAAGTAAGCTCATAGTCTCATGCATATGATATGTCGAAGGAGAATGGGTGAAACTAGAACCTTATGTGATACAAGAATGCCTCTTATATAGGCTTGAAAAGAGGTAATACAAACAAGTCTATGCTCATATATAAAGTGTAGAATGATTGATATGAGAAATATACCAAGGAGAGTCAATTGTGGCCTTCAAGATTATTGATTTTATGAGAGATGATTATAGCATTCTCATTAATTTTTATTTTGCTTAGGGGTTTTTACTATTTTTGAATTTGATTTAGGGTTGGGGAAACTAATCGATGCAAGAAGCTTCTAATAAATTACTAGATTTGACAAATGCTTCACTCGGCCATCCTTTGAGGGAGTGGTCTAGGTTTATATGCTTAGTCTAAATGCTTTTAATAGATTTCCTTCAAAGGAGTAGTCCACCTTATGTTTTGAAATTTTAGATAAGTTTTTAATAGCTATACTTTAAGGGAGTAGTCTATAAATGGTGAGAATGACCCATGATTTGGTTTTGACTTTGATATTACTTTCAATTTTGTATGGTTTTGTGTGGCATATACTTGTTTATACATGCTTAAAATATTACCTTTATGAAGACAAAACTAAGGGCACATGAAGGTTTAGTAGGTGAAAATAGGTTTAGGTGATAAAAACTATGGGAATCTATCTCAATGGGAGATAGAAATTGCCATGAGAATCATGCCATGGGTAGAACCATGGTACCTATAGTTCAAGATTGGGCTATCATTATGATGGATAATCACATGATTTAGTTTTAGTCTATTGTCCCCAAAAGATGGAAATGAATGTGGTTATATGGGATTAGATCGAGTTAAACTAATGATGATTATGAACCCTATTTAACAATAGAAGGGACGTAGATGTGAAGCATTGAGAGGCTCAAGTTCTAGTTTGCCTTTAAGAGAAGACAAATGATAAGATCCTGATGTATACTTGTGGGTTATGATGTAAGGTCCAAGCCAATTGAAATCAAATTTCCCCCTTTTACTTTTCTCCATATTAGTGACATGCTAATTTTACTTGAGGATGAGATCTCTAATATTGAATTTTCACATGTTTATGTGTTTTTTATAAGCACACTTGATTTATTCTTGATAGAAATGGAGATGGGAAAGAGCAGCTAAATGGTGTTTTTCAAGTAGCTCAAGTTGAGATAAATGTTCCTAACAATAATCATCTTTTAAAACAAGCTCACACAAAGATATGAAAAGAGAAGGTATTTGGATTTCAAGAGGTAATATAGCTTTGGAAACAAACATAAGATAAATTGGTGTATCACCTATAAGGGTTTGGATACTAGTACGATATGCCCATAAGGCAAAAGGGATGTGCAAGTGAAAATATTGACCTAAGGTATTAAACATTTTGGTGAGCATGTTGTTAATGGTTTTGTTAGAGGCTTCTGCTTATCCATTTACTTATGGTCATTAAGGGGATGAAAAGCTAAATTTAATACCAAATACATCATAAAAGTCCTGAACCTATTTGTTTTTAAAGGATTTTACATTATCAAAGATGATCTTATGGGGAACACCAAAATGATAGATGATATGATGAGTGATGAATTTGATAATTTAGTCAACTTTTATCAAGATAAGAGGAATGGCCTCCACCCATTTGGTGAAATATTCAATCATGGTGATGATAGAGTGATGTCACTATGAAGAGTGAGGGTTAATATCACCAATAAGGTCTAGACCCCATTATGATAAGGGCCAAAAATTTGTAGATACATGGAGACTATTGCTAGGTGTGTGATGTAAATTAGTGTGTTGTTGAAACTTAACACACTTTTTCACATAATCACAATATTCTTGGTTAAGGGTAGGCCACTAATAGCCTAGGTGGAGGATGTACTTAGCCAAAATGAGTCTACTAAAGTGTCCCACATAGATACCATCATGCATTTCCTTGATATCATGAAAGGCTTCTACACCATGGAGGCAATGAAATATGAGGCATCGAGACCACATTTATAGAGGATGCCTCCTAGAATGGTATAACAGGAGGTGCTCTGGATAAATTCTTGATGAACATTCATAGAGAGGCTAGATGGAACTATGGCAATGTTAAGGTAGTCAAAGGTTTGAGTAGACACAAAAATTATGTTACACTCATGCATAACTCCCTATGTAAAAACCCCCCTTGAGCCCTTTTTAATACTTATCCTTCCTAACCCATGTTTTTACCCCTCACACAATTAATTTAAAATATTTAATTGAGTTAATTAAAAACAACTTATGCCACATTACCAAGCCACCTCATCCTAAGACTAATTCTTACCCTTTGAGTCACTTCGAGACTTAGTCCCCTAATCCTAAATACACATGGCTTATTCTCACCCTAAACATAAATTTCTAACTACATCCTTCTTAATCTTGCATTTCTACCATTTCCTAATGAATACAAAACTTCGTAGGAGAAAGAACAAAAAATAGGCTAAAAATAATCCTTTTACCTATTCTCATGCCATTGACATCAGTCAACCCATGGTAGATGTTAGTGGGATCATTGATATTGATTACTTAATCTAAATTCCAACCTAGTATTCAGGTTAGTAGAAATTTAAAAAACTCAATCAATTATATATAGGCTTTAGCATTCAACTTTCTACATATAGGTTTATTATTACTCTGCCCAAATTAGTGTAGATTAGGAATTGATATACTACATAGATCTTGGATTCTTATGAAATGGTAACACATTCTTATCTTTCATATTCACCTATTGCTTCAACATGCCTCATCATAGCCATCCATCTTGCATTCACAGTACATCTATTTCACCAGCTAAGTATATCTCTGTGTTTTATAATTCCTTTAAATATTCATTTTATAATTACTTTTCATTATATTATTTATCATTCTATGAATGTCCCAACTCTCCCTATGAAGGAGTTTTAAAAATCCTTCACCTATTTCCTTTTTATTCAAACATACCAACCCTCTATCTAGACCCACTTGAATATTACCCACTCCCTTACGGCTCTTCCTAACCTCATAAACCTGACGTACATCCACCTCCTAGCTCAAAAAAGTCTCTTGAAACCTCCTAATAACCTACTGCCCCTACTAACATCAGTCACATAACCAACTTCAGTCATATCTCCTTACCAACATTGGTAGCCTAAATGATCCCAGTGACTATGTATTTCCATTAATCTCCTTGAGCATGCCCAAACAACTTCTAAAAACACCAATAAATCATATTAACTACATTATGTCACTCTCTAATATACTCAAACTATAAAAATAGCATGAATATCTCTCTCTTACTCTCTCTTTCACTTTGTTATTCATTACAATTTTGTTTCAAAAAGTGGACTGTCATTTCTAAAGAAGTTTGACACTTCCAAGATCAAGTGCATAGCTTGGTAGCCCACTCATATATCTACTAACAAATATTTTTGGTGTTAGTGATTATTTATTCATAGGTAGTCCTCCATATCCAAATAAGAGTGATAAACACCATTTGGAAATAGTGTGCAACCAATCTAGGTTCTCTCTAATCTCTAATCCATACCCTTCATCTATGTTTCTCCTTAAACATCAAATAGATTCAAAATTTATTGAAACATTTTTGGCACACCCAATGGGACCCTAGAGTTTTCCATGGGTTCATTTCTTGTTTTAAGTGTTCATATAGGTGCATTATAGTGAAATTTTTATTCCTTTCACTTTCTTGCTCTCTTTTTCCTCAAAATGAAATATTCAACATTTTATTTTATGTTTAAAGGAAATAAACTAAAATTTCTTCTTCCTTACCACTCTTCTCTTTTTTTGACCTTTAAAATAAACTTATCATTTTTATTTCAAGTTAAATCAATTTATTATTTATCTCTTTCTTGCATGCACATTAGGATAGTTAAATTCATTCTCTTTTATTATTTCATCATTATTTTCATTTGAATTAAAACACTTCAGATTTGGGTTTAAAACATACTGCACTTCATTGTTTACTTGTTGCATATTAGTTCACATAGTTAATTACAAGCATTATGAATAAATAGTATTACACCCATGTTACACTACCAGATCACACTCATAAAAAAAATATCTAAACTCATATGAGATAAGGCCCATCAAGATTTCATGCCCTGGTGGATCACCTTACCCTACCTGACTATCCTACTTGAATTTTATGATCTAGGAATTTGACTCAAGAGAGGATGGTTAGTATGGTGTTAGTTCTAAAAATGAAAACAAAATGAAATAAGCATACTGACTTGCATAACATCTCTAGGCCTAGATTCTATGGAGAGCTTAGTTAACAAACATAAATAAAACACACAACTTAAATATAAAAGAAACCCTCTTTTACCTTCCTTAGATGATCCTAAATGCTTGTTTTAGTGGCTTTTTTAGCTTGTGCTCATGAATTCCTTGGAAATGGAATCTTGGCTACCTCCATCTCTCCTTGGAACCTTTGGCTTATGGCTTGGCTTGGCTTGGAATCAATTTGGCATGATAACACTAGTTGATTGAAGCTTTTAGAACCAATTTGGCATTATAACTTTTCATTATCAAGACTTTTTAAGATATTTGAGAGTAATAAATTTACACCAAAATAACTTTAAAATGATGTTCATGGCCTCTCTATTTATATATTTTTGAGAATGACTTGAACCAACTTGAATTGTCCATCCTAAGATTGAGATGTGTGGTTGAGGACTAATTCAATTTTTGGAATTAAGTTTATAATTATCCTTATCATTAAATTTGAATAAGGGGAAATTAAGAGGTATGGAAGACATCATGTAAGGCATTGATGAGGCATGGATGGTATGAATCCTAATATTTGTGGCATTTATGGCTTAGGGATGTCTTCCTAAGAAATGAGGTCACCTGATGATGTAAAAATTCAATATTCATTTCTAAAAACAAGTATTCAACAAGTTTCCATTGGATTATTAATTAGGAATTGATTTGGATTAATTATATATTAAGCATGTTGAAGCACTTTGTGCATAAATTACTCAAATTGATCAGAATATCTTGTTATTGGTCCAAAATTTGACTAGATTAGAATTGAAAGGTGATATAAAATGTGTTGGATCTGTTATCCCATTTATGATGTTTCCAAAAAAAAATAATGAAGGCACATATCTTGTGTAATATATTTTATATTAAAGAGCAATCCAGAGTACCTAGGTGCAAAATTGGAATTTTGACTTAGAATTGTCTAATCAAAGTTAGTTGGCCCATAAATTGCATTACCCCATTTAGGGATACCCTAGACAAAATTAGAATTTTAATATGTCAATTTCAACTCATTTAATGTGTTTTAGTGTTTTTAGGCCAAATTATGCATTTTGGGTAGAAATGAGCCAAAACCCTGATTGGAGATCATTGGTGACCAGATTTAGGTGTTTACAATTTGCCCTTATTTGGGAAGATGTTGCAAACTATGGGAAAAACAATGTATTCTCAAAGAATGAGAAATGGCCTATATTCAAAAAATAATATGATGGTTAAAGAACAAAGATCCAAATGTTTTTGGAAAGTTTATGATGATGCCCCCTCAAGGGAGTGGCCATCACATTTTTTGATGGATGGTCCCTTTAAAAGAAGAAAGATGAAAGGTGGAATTAACTCATGGTTGAGATTAATCCAGATGAGAAAATGATTGCATGCATTAATTTAAAAAGGTTATTGATTTTCCCAAAGAAAGTTATAATCAAGAATAAAAGTCAAAATAATAATTTTTCCATAGGTGGTTATAATCATTAAGAGGACCTAGATTGGCTAAAGATGATTATGCCCTAGTTAGGGCTAATTAACAAGTATAACTCAATGATATAACCTAGAATATAGATTAAAGATGAGTGGGAATAAAATGATGAAAGAGATGAATAGAGGAATGAGATTGATCAATATAAGGACTAAATTATACCTATCAATGAGGAGATGCTCATCTTGATTAACAATGATACAATTAGAATGGTCAAATGAGTTATATTGATCAAGGGTGGGATGGAAGGATTTGCCAAGGTGCCAAGGAGAAACTTCTAAGGCTCCATTGATTATAGACCTTCTTGAAGCTAATTTTTGTTGTAGCATGTCATGGTAGGATTCATGATAGAACACCATGAATACTATCCCAAAATATGCATAAGGACTTACTCTTGATCCAATAAACACTCAAAAATAATGTACCAATAATAAAAACCATGATGACAATGTTGATGTATAAATATGGATGGACTCAAGAATAATGTGCTCAAGGAATCACCTAGTGAACACATATATAATGAGTCAAGGAAATAGTGCTCAAAGTAAAAAAAATAGGCAAACAAACAAACAAAAAACTAGAAAAACAAACAAACAACCTAAAACAAACAAACAAATAGAAATCCTAAAAATAAAAGTAAAAGAAAACAATCCTAACAATGACAACGCCCTAGTAAGGTGGATCAAAGACATCTGACTAGACTTAGATAGGATAAATATTTTTGGAATTTGGAAATTTTATGAATGTTTTTGGCATTTTAAGGTATCTTAACTCATTAAAGAATGACAAGATACTTGCTCACAAAAAAATGAGAGTGTTTGGCTTGGTTGCTCACAAAATGGTGAGAGTGTATGGAAAGGGGGAATAAGGTGCCCTGAACATGAATTGATCATGACCTACATATTCCTAAAATTACCTCAAGTTATAGTAAGTCCATCCACATAAAAGGTGAGGAAAAAACAACTAGGTCCCAACAAGTTCTCAAAACCACCAAATGGCTAGTCAAATGAAAATAGTAATGTCAAGGTGATGTGGAAATGCATAATAAACAAGTGTTACCCTTAGTTTTTCTATAAGTGGTTATAACTAGGATACAATGACATAAATTAATTATCTTAATTTGCCCATATGCGGTTATAATCAAGATCATATAAAAAATGTTGATATAGGATGAAAGATATCTTGCCAGATCAACTATCACATTACTTTCATAGACTATCATTATAAACAAAGATTGGATTGATTGTTAAAACTTGATTGGAATCCTCTCACAAAAAGTGCAGGAAGAACCAAATAAACCAAGAGCAAAACAAGATTGGGTAGGATGACTAAAAATAGGCTTTGGTCTAGATAGGAATGGAATGATAGGATGACATGGTCTTACTAAGGATAATGATGGTTTTTTGATAGATTGGATAAAATGGTAAGAGTGTTTCCCCCAAGTGATGGGGTGAATAGAAAGAATATTCATAAATAGCAAATTGATATGTAACAATGACAATGTGAAATGGTATGGTGCATTTTTTTACCCTAGGTGTGGTAAATGGCATATGATTTTATTTTTCCTATTGAGATGGATATGTACACCTAATCAACAAATGATACAAATAGAACACTTGATCATGTTAATTTCTATCCCACACCTCATCTAAAAAACTACTCTATCAAGAACTCAATGCAGATATGGTTGTCAAGAATGCTTTTGTGATATTTTTTGGTCATTGATTTTGATTCCTTCAAGCATCAAGAAAAATTATCTTTGTAGACTCTAAAAAAGAAAGTGTGTCCATGGATGGTAAACAAGGAAAAATAATGGATGGTAGGTTTTATTGTGAAATGGAATGACAAATGATAATGAAATGTGGAATGGTGGGGAAACAAATGAAGATTGAGACTTTTAGTCACACATAATGTTTTTGATGCCAGATTTGACATAATTTCGGTTGTGGTGGGGCTGAAGACTTGTTCTCTCAATTGGACAACCATATTTTTTTGTTGTTTAATCCTGAGAGTAGCTACCATCTGAGTAGGCTATAGATTGGAATCTATTTTGACTTGATCTTTGATTTTGTCTTCATCAAGTAGTGAAGAACTTTTATGCTCAGTTATTGGTACCTCAAAGAATTTTTTACCAATGAAGTTATCTTGATTTTCTCTTAGCACCTCTAATAAGGTTTCACCAATGAACATTAGCATTTGACTTTGATTTTATTCTAGCACTTCAAAAAAAGTTTCACTAGAAGATGCTGAGTTCTAAATTTGATTATCCCCTAGCACCTCTGAAAAGGTTTCACTAGGAGAGTTCTCTTCTGATACATGAATGTGGTCTTGGACTCCTTGTTATTCATCAATTTCTATGTCACCATGGATGTAGTTTAATAAAGTATGATTTTGTAGATCCCAATGGACACTTGTGGGAGATGGAATGCCAATGATATGGATATTTTGGTTGATGGTAATGGCCTATTAAATGGTAATTAAATGGGGAGAGGTTTCGTAATCCTCATGAAGATACCAAGATAACTTGTGGCAAAGCTAAAGTACTCATCCTCAAAAAATGTAGAAGGATCATAAATGTATTCAAACTAATATATGAAGGATGAGTAACCAATGTTGTAACAATCATGATCATATTATTTCTTTTTAATTTGATTCTAACTCAAGGGAATCTAAATTTAATGTTAAGACTGATGTTGATTTTGATTCTAATGCTAAATTTGATGTCAGTTTAAGAATATAACCTAACTCTAATTTTGATTCTTCATCTAATGGGTATTATTTTATAATGATTTCTTGCTAAATATTTTGTATTGGATAAGTAATGACCTATGATGACATAATGGCCTCCAAAAAAATTGGTTTGTCAGAGTGAAACTCCTCTAGGATGGGAAAAGGTAAAAATACAACTCTTTAGAGACTATCTTGTCAATAGGAGGCTCTTGAAAAATAGGCACATAGTTGAGGTAATGATTTTACCAAAGGCAATTATAATCATTAAGAAGTGACTTAGTAAAGACTAACTCATCAGAGTGAGACTCCTTGACAATTGGGATAGGATCAATAAGTGATTCATCACAGTCTAACTTATCACAAATGGTTGATTCAATAGAAATATCTTGGATTGGTTGGTTCTCTTGGCCTTGGTTTTTAATGAATTGGAAAATACTAGGTGTGCCAATATGTGATCTAGAAATTTGACTCAAGAGAGGATGGTTAGCATGGTGTTAGTTCCAAAAATGAAAACAAAATGAAAGAAACACACTAACTAGCATAACATCTCTAGGCCTAGACACTAAGGAGAGCTTAGTTAACAAACATGAATAAAACACACAACTAAAATTCAAAATAAATCCTTTTTCATCTTCTTTGGATGCTCTAAAATTCTTGTTGTAGTGGCTTGCCCGGCTTGTGCTCATGAAGTCCCTAGCAATGGAAGGTTGGCTACCTCCATCTCTCCTTGGTACCATTGGCTGGTGACTTGGCTTGGCTTGAAATCAGTTTTTCATGATAATAATAGTTGCAATGGTTTCTTGAAGATATTTTTGCATTATAAATTTGCACCAAAATATCTTAGAAATGATGTGGTAAGCCTCCTATTTATATATTTTTAAGAATGTCTAGAATCAACTTGAATCATCCAGTCTGAAATTAAGATGTGTGGTTGAGGATTAATTAAATTTTTGTAATTAATTTTTTAATTGTCCTCATCATTAAATTAGAATAATGGGAAATTAATATGCATGGAGGCCATCATGGAAGGCATTAATGAGGCATGGAGGGCATGAATCTTGATATTTATGGCATTTATGGCTTAGGGATGTATTTCCAAGAAATGAGGTCACCTGATGATGCAAATATTCAATATTAATTTCCAAAAAAAAAAATTCAACAAGTTTCCATGGAATTATTAATTAGGCTTTAACTTGGATTAATTATCTCTTAAGCATGTTTAAGCACTTTGTGCATAAATTACCCAAATTTATTAGAGTGCCTTGTTTTTGGTCCAAAATTTGACTGGATTGGAATTGGAAGTCATGTCAGATGCATTGGATCCATTATCCCATTTAGGTTCATTATAAACACCAAATAAAAAAGGCACATGTCTCATGTAAGATATTTGATAGGAAAGAGCAATCCAGATCACCTAAGTGCAAAATTGACATTTTGACTTAAAATGATATAGTCAAAGTTAGCTAGTGCATAAATTACATTACCCCATTTAATGATAATTTGGCTAGAATCAACACTTGAATATATCAATTTCAACTCATTTAATGTATTTTATTGTTTTTAGGCCAAATTGTGCATTTTAGGTGAAAATTGGTCAAAAGGCTAGTTGGAGGTTATCAATGGCTAGATTTAGGTGTCTACAGATTTAGGCCACTCCATTCTCTGGCAGAGTATAAAATCTAAGAAGAAGGTATATTTTGGCTAAGTTTCTTGGCTTGACTTCAGATCCATGAAGTTTGGGGAGCAAGCTCCTATAACAAGCCACATTCCTGGTCTAACATAGATTTCCTTTTGAGCACCAAAACTAACCTAAAACCAGCTCTAGATTACTTTCCAGTACCTTTAGTAACCAAACTCTCATCTCACCATCTGATTAAGGCACAATCCAACACAAGACTAAAATTAATCTCTAGGAGTTAATAATTAGTGTTTTTATGTTCTTTTTCTACTTTTTTGTTGCCTTCTATATTTTGGAGTTGTTAAGGACATTTTTTCATTGATTTACAAAATCAACACCATTTATAATACATAGGTTGTATACCCTATTATATCAAGTTTTTTGAGTGTTCATCCTCCTTATATAGACCTCTTGTATCCTCTATTTTACCTATATTTTTCCTTTGGGTTTCTAAAATGATGGACTTCTCGTCTCCTAGGACTCCATAGTGATCGACGTCAGTTAAACCCACTAATGTCGACATATTTTTACCAACCGGCATTAGTTAAGTGGCCGACATTGATGACTGCGTAAATTAATTATTTTTAGTTTGCTCAAAACAACAAGCTAAAACAAACTAATTACCAACATCCAAAATTAATTTTTCTTTATTTTGTCACTAATACAAAGTACTAAGACTATTTATATTTCTTGCATTGTATTGACATGAAGCCAAGCCAAAATTCTTACCAATTATGCAAGTCAATAACCACTTCCACCTTCTCCTCTTCTTGTTGATTCTATCATAAATCATACTTAAGATATAGAGAATACTCTTAGCCCCAACCAAATTACCATTATGCCTGAAGGAGATCAATATTTTGCTAAATTTCTTGATCACAATGTGGTAACCCTTTAACATTACCTGGGCATGAGCCAAACTTGTAATTCTTCAGGTGACCCACTATATGGTATGTCAAATTCTCTGATGGAGAAAAATTTATTTTTAGTTTTCTCCACTATGTTCCCTATGGTTACTCAAACCACCACTTAAATAAGTAACACAACCATAAACAATGTCCAAAGCTCAGCATCACCAACCACCCAATCTCACCTAAATCTAGTCGTGGCTTCCCTACCTTCATAACCACAAGCAGTTTAATCAAGTCTAACCCCATTTCAAAATTTGGTGGTACCTATCCCATCAACTCTCACACCTATAATTACACAAGTTATGACTCACCCCTCACCTAGTATAACCATTCCATGACCCAACCTATAATAACAACATCTAACCAAAGAATTGTCTCTAACCCAACAGGACAAGTCCCTTTCATTTCTACCCCCAACCTATGATTCACTGCCCCTATGTTACATCAACATATCCATAGAAAGCTATGTCATATGATCCCTCTATTTCTTATCAGGTTCCCTATGACTTAGGGGGTATCTCCCAAACCAATCCTCCTCTACACCTCATTAAGATGTTGATGGACAAGATGTCTAATCTAGAGACATCCATGTCAGGTTTAAATAATGTGTTATCTTATGATTAGATATGCGATGAGCCCATCCATCCTTCTATGCCAATTCACCCTTATCCAAGCTAATGGAAGTCCTCAAATTTACTTGTTTTTAGAGTAAAGAGGACCCAAAACAACATTTATAAGCATTTAGAGATGCTTATTATTTAATAGGGCACAATGATGTGTTACTAATTTGCACCTTCCTTATGTCTCTTTTAGGGATTGCCCTAGATTGGTATAGCTCTATAACTCAAAACTCTTTTCTCATTTACCTAACTCGCACAATTATTCCTAGACCATTTATCTATCAAAATTTCTAAAAAATATTTCTATTATGAACCTTTATTCTATTAGACAATTTGATGATGAGTCTATCATAGATTTTATCACTCATTAGAGAGGCTTAATCAATCAACTCTCCTTCTCTTTACCCAAACCTAAGATTATTGAGCTCTTTTCAAGGTCATGTGCTAAGCACATTTCATCCATAGTCTAAGTACAAAATTTCCAAACATTTGATGAAGCCTTTATAATGGCATGTAAACTCAAAATATGGGTTATAGATGAAGATAGAGTCAACTTGTGTATTAAGAACACCAATTCCAAATCAAATGACTTCCCTTCTAAAAATTCTCCTTCTAACCAAAAATCTTAAGGCTCCACCAATGTGGTGGTTGTTATTTCATCTTCCTCCACAACCATAAACTAATTTAATTCCTTAACCTCACAAAATCTGACCAAGCAATTCCAACAATGGTATGAACAAAGACAATACACTCTCATTAGGGAGTCATATACTTCCATTTTGGAAAAAATATTTCAATAGGGAGCCATAACCCTTCATCAAATCAAGCATCCTATATAGTTTTATACCTCCTATTGTATTCCTACTTGGTACAAGGAGGATAAGTTTTATGGATAATATCAATTCAAAGGACACAAACCTAATAACTATAAAAAATTCAATAACATTGTTCAAGACATGCTTGACAAGGGTGATCTCATCTTGGATAATCTTAATGCACCTGCTAATCAAAATATTGATGTGTTTAAATAGATTTTTTATAACCATTCACCCAATCAAAATATTTTTCAAAACATGAATAATAACTCATGTGATCCTAATATCCATATGGTTAATATGGTCTTTCCTTTACCTTCAGTCCAACCTCTCCCACAATAAGAGGCACCCATTTTACCTACTCCTCCCCTAAAATTGGTGGAGTCTATTTTGCCTCTCTTTCCTCCTTAGGTATAAGGGCTTACTTCACCAATTCCACTCCCAAGTGAGGAATATCCTCCTTTACACCTATTTTTTCCATTAGAGGAGCATGTATTGTTATTTACTTTTACACCAATGTTACCTATCCTCTTACTACTTGAATACCACACCTTACCCATTCCTAAACTACATGTTGAGGGGAGCATAATTCCTATGCTATATCCTCTTGATGAAACTTTTTTACCTACCTCTCCTCCACTGATAGAAGGTATTACCCCATCCACTCCTTCACACCTAGAGGAGCCAGTATTATCCACCCCTACATTAGATGAGATACCTATTGTGCCTACTCAAATTCAATCAATTTTACCACTTATTTTAGATATGGAAGATCATACTTTACCTATTCCTCAACCACATGTTGAGGGATAAATTATACCTATATTCTATCCCCTTGAGGAACCTTCTTCACCTACCTCTCCCCCACTCATGGAAGACCATGCCTCTTCCTCGTCTCTATCAAAGTAGACCCTAATGTGGCTCTTTCTCATCTTTGGCCCAAGGTAGTAAAGACCAACAATTTCCCTCTTTATTAATCACCTAATCCTTTAAAATAAGCAACTATAAGGCCTATGTAAACTTCATCTAAACCCTTCTTATGGTTAGTGGAAATTCTATAATTTCTTAACTCCATGAAGCTAGATCATGTGGCATTTTGGGACCAACTAAAAACTCCTTATCCTAAACAACAAGTATCATCCTCTACCGACAATCCTCCCACTACTCTTTACCCCAAGGTCTTTGAAAAAGTTATAGATTTTTCACCAAATTCACCAGAAGCTCATCATTCTATGTTAGAGCCCTCACCCTCTCAAGCATCTACCACATTAAAGTAGATCAGGGCTTTAGGTGTACAGTCAATCTCTAATCTAATTCATCCATAGGTGAAATTAGATCTTACTATCCAAACACAAGTTAAAGTTCTATGGATTGAACTAAGGAATAATGTTAAACTTCCTAAATCTTGTCAATCTTTCCCTCTTCCACCCTTAACTTTGCCTTTACTTTTGGGACTGCATCCCTCTAATTTAATTAGGGTATCACCAATCTAAGTGAAACCAAAGGTTAAGTTACCTTTACTAATACCTCTGTCACCTATTAAGTCTTTCACATCTAACACCATGATACTTAACACCAAGAAAGTGTCAACAAAACATGTGGCTCTACTAACACCTAAAAAGGTGCCATACAAAATCACCCCCATGACTCCTAAACTAAATAAGGCGTCTACTCCTATTACAATAACAAGTGCTAGCCTACTCATAGACTCTTAGATATTTTTCCTCTACCATTTATTACAATCTTCTACAATAACTATTCCTCCCATTAAGCCTTATATCCCTCTTAGACCAAATCTATCTTGGTTCGATGATACACAAGTGTGTTTATATCACCATTTACCTAGACACGATATTGAGAGTTGTAAAACTCTCACAGTAACCATTTGAAAAAACTTTGATATTGACACTCTATTTATTGATACTCCCATTAACCTTCCTACTATTCCACCCTTGGAATCCATAATGCCTTATACCATTACACCTAAATTCAAACCCAAATATGTTGTCATACCCCCTTTGCCACCTCTTTCACCTATGTTTTGAATCAACATAGTTAATGTCACCATGCAATCATAAAATCAAAAGGAAAAAGGTAAGGAAAAGGTCACTTCTCCTTGGGCTCATACCTTCTCAAAATACACTCCTCCTCCAAATTCCAAGATTTCCATCTTAAGTGTCCCAAAGCAAACATCTTTAGAAGTTATTCAAAACTCAATGGTGAAACAACATTACCAAACCCCTCTAAAAATGTCCTTGTATGAGTTAATCTAAAATTCACCCCAATAAAATTAATATTTGATTAGTTCCTTTCAAGTGGTTGAGATACAACTTGATGATCCCCAACCTCTTGTAGCTTTGGTCAATTCTCTTAACACCATTTCCCTAATTTCTTTTAGTGATTTAGAAATGCCACTTCAACACCCTGAAGATCAAGATTATAACCTTTTTATCACTACATATATCAATCAAAATCATGTCAAAAGAGTCATGATCAATTGGGAATCCATTATTAATATTATCTCCATCCATGCCTATAAACAACTATCCTTTCCTGAAAATTACATGTCTCAAACTGAAGTGGTGCTTTGTTCCTTTAATGATACCATGGCTACTATGATGGAAATTATTGTCTTACATATCCATGTGGGTCCCTACATAATTCTTGATCTCTTCTATGTTGTAAAGGAGAGTTATAATACATCATACTACTTGGACAACCTTGGATACGTGCTATGGCATGTGTGCCCTTAACTTTACACTACTACATAAAATTTGAGCACAATGGGCAAGTGCATGCTATTCTCATCGACCCACCTCCTTTCAAAACATGTAACATGAATTATAGACCCAATGATGTTCTCATTCCATTAAGGACATCATCTTCTTTTCATGATACTTTTGAAGCTTCCACAAGCTCCACTACCTAGGTTACATAGATACTGACAACACAAATTCCTAATAAAGACCTCATGGAGGAAATTTTCAAGCATTTGTCACTCAAAGAATATAATTTTTTGACACTCGACATGTTCCATACTATGTAAGAGTATGGAAAGCTTCATATTCACCTAAATTATGATCTTTGTATTAGGATGGTCATCCTATATCAACCCCCTAACCTTCAAACTAATTTCACATATGGGGGAATTGATCGGGCTCCCACTGTCAACAATCCATCCTCTTTGCCATAACCATTTACCTATGACTTCTCTTTCTTAAGCAAGCCTAGATTTTCTCACACCTATCTTTATATGTGTGCCTAGAAAGGATTTGATTTGGGTCATTATGAGTAGGGTGTCATATGCCCATTGAATATCCCACCAACAAAACCATTAAAAATGCCAAAAAGAGGCATGGAGTGGGTTATGACAAACCAACTAAACTCACCAAAACTTCTCATTTAACTATTATCAAAGAGCCAGTCTTTCCTTCTCTATCCTTTCCTCCACCATCACCTACCGAATTAGAGGTCTCTATACCTCCTAATTTTTTTCAATAGATACCCTCCATTTAGGTCCCTTCACCTATAACTAGGGTAAGGAAGTAAGGTCCTTTCCTCTCATTCATTCTAAAATGATTGGTGAAGATTCTCACACTATCAACATTGTCTACTATCAAGATGATGATGTTATTCTCACATACATGGGTGAAAATGATTCCTATATCCAATGATCACTCCCATTTGAAACATAGGCTATGTTAAATAAATCAACCATTGATATTAATTTTCCCTCTCATGATAACCCCCATGTCCTTGAAATTGGCTAGCCTTTGGATTCCTCTAAGCAAGCAAATTATGCTTCATTTCTTAATGACCATAGTAAATACTTTTCTTGGTCTTATAATGACATGCCTGGTATCAAACCTTCTATCATCACCCATAACATTGTCACCAACTAAGATTCTAAACTTGTTAATTAGAATATTCATAAAATACATCCTTGTATTGCTCTCCTTGTCAATGAAGAGCTCAAATACCTCCTTTTTGTTAACTTTATCCAACCCATCGACTACCCATAATGGGTTTCTAATATTATTCATGTCACAAAAGTTCAGGGGGAATCTAAATTTGTACTAATTACCATGACATAAACCTCACTTGTCCAAAGGATGACTTTATTTTCCTAAGTATTGGCCAAATTATTGATCTAACAACTAGCTATGAGATGATATAACTTATAGATGGGTTCTTAAGTTACAATCAAATCTTGGTTGCTCCTAAGGATCAACACAAGACAAATTTCATTACCCCATGGGAGAATTTCTATTATCGATTCATGCCCTTTGGTCTAAAGAACATTGGTGCCACCTACTAATGCACCATGACTTACGTCTTTCATAATCTCCTACATAAAATTATGGAAGACTACGTGGATGACTTGCTCAAACAATTTAAACTTCACCAAGACCACTTGATAATTCTTAAAATCATATTTACTCATCTCCTCCAATATAACATTCAACTAAACCCAAAGAAATGCATCTTAGGCTTTATCATTTCTCTCCATGGTATTGAATTCAACCCTACTAAAGTTTGATCAATACTAGACATGCCTCCACCTACTAATATCAAACAACTTTGTAGCCTACAAAGTAAGCTTTAGTTAATCCACCATTTCATCTCCCAATTATTGGATCCTTGCCAACCCTTTCATAATCTCCTCAAAAAAGAGGTCTCCTTTCATTGGAATATAGATTACCATGAAGCCTTTGATGCACTCAAATGGTATCTCCTTTCCCTACTAGATCTTATTCCACCTAAGGAAAACTAGCCTTTCTACCTTTACATCTCTACAAAAAACCATTATTTGGGTGCTATTGTTACACATCAGAATGATCACCATTGAGAAAAAGTGGTTTTATACATAATCTGTATACTTATTGATTATGAAACTTGATATACTCATATCAAAAATCTTTCTCTCACATTGGTCTTTACAGCTTCCAAACTCTGTCATTACCTCTTAAATCACAAAACGTACATCTTCACCCATATTAATCCCTTTAAATACATGCATTCCAAGACATATCATAGCCAATGTGTATCTTAGTGACTCATGCTCCATGATGAATTTGACTTAGAGTTTATTCAACATAAGTCTATCAAGGGGAAAATGATTGCTTCCCAGTTAGGTGTCACCCCTTTACTTGATAACCAACCTTCAAACCTTGAATTTCTTGATGAATTTATTGTAATTCTCTTCATCGATGACATATCTTATCAAATGATGATGTTATTTGATGGATCAAAATGTCAACATGGTGGGGGTGTAGGGGTCATCCTCATTATTCTTGATGGTGAGCTTATGCTTTTGTCATTTAAACTAGATTTTGAATGTACTAACCATATGGATAAATATGAAGCTTTGATCTTAGGGCTTCAAATGGCTATTTTCTTGGGTGTCAAATCAATAACCATTTTTGGTGACTCATAGCTAGTGGTTAATCAACTTAATGGTTCCTTCCTATGAAAAAACAAAATTTTACAATGATATAAACATCATGTAGATACGCTATTAGAATCCTTTGACGCCTACCTCTTGCAAACTATTCCTTGATCTACAAACAACTTTATTGATATAATGGATTCTCTTGCTTCACACATAACCTCTTTAACCTCTTCGTAAAAAATATGTCACTATACATCTCTTAATACTTTCCATCCTATGTATCAACTAACATCCTTTTTATAGGCAATATAACATACAACCCACATGATTTATGGTATAAACAACTCACATATTACCTCTCCTTTTCTATTACCCCTTTTGACCTCTCTAATAATGGGAGACGTGCTTTTATGAAACATGCCACTCATTACAAGTGAGGTTGTAATGGTCTCCTCCTTAGATGCCTCACTAGTACTAAGATACCCTTCACCATTAATAAATTCCATGATGGGATTTGTGGTGGACATTTCAATGGTAATGTAGTCACCAAATGTATCTTTTGACTTAGCTAGTATTAGACAACACTCCATCAAGACTATAGTGATTACATTGAGTGTTGCTTCAAATATCAAGAACATGTTAACCTCCTTCACATTCCAATCCATGCCCTACAATTATCTAAATAATTTTAGCCCTTATCTTAATGGTTTTTGGGTCTAATCAATGAGATTAACCCTCATTCATCTCTCTATCACCATTCCATCATTACTGCTACTGAATACTTCACCAAGTGGGTCGAGGCCATTCCTCTCATCTCCAATAAGGCTAACAAAATTAATTATTTACTTTATCAGCCATCAAATTATCTATCATTTTGTTTTCCTCCATAAAATTATAATAGACAATGAGAAATTTTTCAAAAACAAGATTGTCTAAAATCTTTATGACACCTTTAGAATCAAATTAAGCTTCTCATCACCATACTCTCCACAAGCAAAAGGATAGGTAGAATATTTTAACAAAACCTTAACCAAAATCCTCATGAAGGTAGTCAATGATATTGGCAAGGATTGTCACACACACATTCATTTTACTTTATGGGCTTACCGCACTAGCAATATAACCCCTACATATGCCACACCTTTTTCTTTGGTCTATGGGATGAAAGTTGTTTTGCCTCTTGAGGTCTAGATTCCTTCTATTTGTATTTCCCTAAAATATATACTAATGATGAATTTCATCAAGAAAATTTGGCTCAATTTGAGTTTCTTAATGAACACCATCTCATAGCCCTCAACCACCTCCAAATATATCAAGAGCATATCAAATGTGCTTACAAAAAAAATCTCAAGGAGAAAGATTTAAATATCAAAGATCTCATATTAAAAAAAAATCATGTGATGAATAAGGAGAAAATCAAATGGGGTAAGTTTTATCCTAATTTTCTTGGACCCTACATCATAACTCACAAGTATGACTCAGGAACTTATCGCTTATCTTCTCTCAAAGGAAGGCTAGAATCTGAGCCTATAAATTCTTTGCACCAATGACCATTCTTTTGTTAATCAAGTGACACTTCACCTCATGTTTAACTTGATCTCATCACTTGAGAAACCCTATTACATTCATCTCCCTTCCTCTTAACCCTTATTCCTACACACTTAGTTAACCTACAGAGTGTTATGGTTTTGTCCTCAAAGTGGAAAACCTCTAAGTCTCTATAGTCATATCCACAACTAAAGTTTTAAAAAAAATAAAAAAAATGGGATACATAGACAAGTTATAATCTCTTAGGGCATGATTCTCAACATAGACTACTCCCTTTAAGGATAGCTATGTAACATCTCCTTGATACTATACATAGATTTCTCCCTTGAAGGATAGCTATAGAAAATAAAAAACAAAAGCTTAGATCACTCCTTTAAAGGATGGCTTAGATGAGTTTTATTATCAATGAAAATAATCACTAAGAATATTGTCATATTGATTAACTTCATATGACTTCAACACAAATAAAATCCCATTGTAGGCTTCTTGTATTGATCAACTTACATAAGAAAAAGAAAAAGAAAACCTTTAATTCATGGACTTGCCTATAGTATCTCTCAGGTCACCCACACAAGGGGCATACCATCTCCACTAAGAAGGTTACACTTCCCAAACACTCTCATTCATGTTATATTTTTCCCTCATACTTTTTCAAGGGACTTTGAACTTACTTGACATAAGGTGAGTATGACACTTATCTAACAAACAAATGGTCAAATGATGAAAAGCATAAAAGAGGCTCATAATCTTGAGCCTATTTGTTTTTTGATTATGATCTTTGCTAATAGGTTAGCATTGTCCCTCTTTCTTTCCCATCACAATCACATGTCAATTTCTCTTCTAAGATCAAATCTCATGACAAGATTCAATCACCTTCTTGCCTTTCTACCAATTTTTATTGATTTTTAGGGTTATGTGTTTAAGACACATCCATCTCAAATAAGGATACTCAAATAACTATCCAAAACCATACTAAAACTAACAAACCATTACTCATGATAAATCTACCACACATACAACCATAGTTTCTCTAAACAATAATAAATAGGAAAACTATCAAGCCTATGCCATTTATTTTAAGCATACACCATCACAAATATGGAAAATGATGAAATAAAATAACATACCCAACCCATTCATTCTAAACATACATTATCACAAATATGGAAAAATGATAAGATAAAGCTAACCAATCAACTATGCATATACCATAACATATATGGGAAATGGTAGTCTAACTCAACTAACATGCTCAACATTAACATAATATAAACATCCACATCATTATAATAATTTCAACATCATCACCATCACCATCACATTAACAAATCTCATATATATATATATATATATATACATATATATACATACATATATATATATACATATATATATATATGTATGTATATACATACATGTATATATATATATGTATATATATATATACATGTATATATATACATACATATATACATTTATATATACATGTATGTATATATATACATGTATATATATATATATATATATACATGTATCTATATATATATGTATATGTATATATATATATATATGTATATATATATATATGTATATGTATATATATATATGTGTATATATGTATATATATATATATATATATGTATATATATGTATATGTGTATATATATATATATGTATGTATGTATATATGTATGTGTATATATATATATATAGATATAGATATAGATATATATATGTGTGTGTATATATATATGTATATATATATGTATGTATATATATATATATGTATATATATATACATACATACATACATATATATATATATATTTACACACACATATATATGCATATATATATATATATATGTATATATATGTATGTATGTATATATGCATTGAATATGAATGTACATCAATGGATCATATATAAGATATCTCTCTACAAAAATTACATCTCTCATCTTTAGCTCATAGGCTGGTGTGTGTAAAACATATATAATAACATCAAAAATATCATCTAGCACTCAAAATACTCAAGGCTATAGTTGTGGTTATGAACAAGTAGTATCATCACCACTCTCAGCCTATTTACATCTATGTTATCTAGAAGATGTGGTATGTGTCATTGATCTCTCTTTCTCTCTAAAATCATAATACCTCTAAATCTATATGAAATCCTTGATGTTCCTCTCATAGTATGCAATCTCATCTAGAGCAGTGGTGGTCTTTGCTAGAGATACAATCTATGGTGGACCCATCACACCTAATATAGGACCTTGTACTAGTCCCTATGGTGGAGGAGGAGGAGGAGTATCCTATCCTACTAATCTCAAACTATCTCTCTCTACTATCAGTGCAATAACTTGGCCCTATAATGACCTGATCTAGCCCTATAATTCCTTGACTTGCCCCTATAATGTTATAACCTACCCCTATAAGACCAACTCCTATTCCAATGTTGCATCTCAAGCCTATAATGCTACCTCTCAATCTTATAGCACTACATCTTAGGCCTATATGACTAAATCTCTCTCTCATCACTCCCTATACATTTGTTGGTGGCCTTTTGACTTGAACTATTGGATTTAAACCTATTCACCAAGCAATATAAGCCACTATGCATCCAAGATCTACCACACCTGGGCCTTCTAGTAACTCCTCAAAATGTAGCCCATCTATCTCATAGGTCAAAGGTATGGGTGCTTCTAGATCATCCTTCTTATATCAAGGAAAGTTAGGAGGCATGTATTATAGAAAAATGACCTATCTCCTAACCTTTGTCATGGGTATCATCTCTAGCTCTCTAGCTCATCTCCTTTTGACCCATATGTGCTTTACAAATTGACAAGATGCTCTACCTATCCTTTGAATGCTGGGTATGTCAGGTAGGGCCTCTGAACAATATTTATGGGAATCAATCCATCTATCATATGCCTATAATAACCAACACTATGCTATCTTCTCATGTTTGGGCCATATCCTCTCTCCACCATCTGAACCTAAACTTGAAACTAGATGCAATCATGGTGGGTAGCCCTAATGGATATGTCACAATGATGTCATCATATGCCTAGCAATGGAGTAAATACCTAATGCACAAACTATACCATCACCACATCCTCAAACCCCATAACTCTCTATATAAATATGCTAAAAAAGTTGGTCCCCCTACATATATGGTCCACTACTCAATGATCTATGCCAACACACCTATTAATGAAATAGGAAATCTCCCACCATCTACATATGGCAGTGCATATACTATAATTCCTATCATCATTAGTATACTCAACCAATGTTTCCCCTCATTGACAGTGTATAGTGGCTCATATGCAAAGCTCACTGAGTGATAGGTCACCTCACTAAAATGCTCTACAAACAATGTAACAATGTGAATATAATGATACTCTATTAAAAAGGAGAAGAGTTCCTCACCTTGGATTAGTAATCATAAAATCCTACACACATCCTCTTGTGTCACTATCAACTCTTTGATAGGCAAATAAAAATTGTTGGTGGTCTGATCCTACCTATCTATCAATGCTATCATCAAACTAACATCACGTGAAACTCTACAATATCATCTCATTCCTCCTAACCCTATAGATACCATGTGCTCCCACTCATCCATAGTGACATCTATCTTCATCCTCATTAGTAGCATATGAAGTCAATCTCGTAATGTCAACTGCTACCTAGCCTGCATCCACACACACAAACCTCAAGTTACATACTTTCCAATATAAACCTCCACTTTTTTTTCCCTTCTCTTTGAGATAACTACATTGGCTTGAGGCCCTTAATCAAGCTATATAGGTAGCACTCAGTCAATATGGGGTATTTTAAGGTTATCTCAGTCGTCTACCCACTTAATTATCTAACCTATTAAGATACTTAAACCCTAGGCCTAACTACCTATATCTCAACCCTAGGCCCAACTACCTATACCTAAACCTTAAGCATCACTACCTATCTCTAAAACCTAGGTCCAACTACCTATATCTAAACTCTAGGCCCCATGGCCTATATCTCAAACTCTAGGCCTCACTGCCTATATCTCACACCCTCCACCCCATGACCTATCTTTTTGGTCCTAGGTCCCATGACCTATTTCAACCTCCATTTCCTTAACCAATTCCCTTAACAAATTTTTAACCATACCTCACCCTTTATCCATATCCCTATGCACTAGGAGAACTACATTGGCTTGAGGGCCTTAATTGGGCTATGTAGGTAGTACTCACTTGACATGAGGTCTTTTGAGGCTAGCTTGACCATTAGGCTAGTTGACTAACTTAAATGGGGATCCAAAATTGGCCTTTTTCCTATTTTGGGTTTTTCAAGGTAACTAACATTAGTCTTATATGTTGATATTAGTGTTTGGTTTCAATTGACATCAACACCAATGTCAAATAATGTTAGTAAACCCTATCATCATTAGCAACTAGTTTGGCCCTAGGGATAAACAACTCATCTCCCAAATTTAGGTTTTTTCTTAGGAACTACACCCCAACCCCTCCCAAATTTACCTAAACTTACCCTCACTACATTTACCATCCCTTAACTTTCCCTCTCTCCCCCTAAACCTAAAAAAATTCACCCAAATGACACGTTAACTACTTTAAATTAGAATTCAACTTAAAGACCATATTACCTCATCTCTTTATCTCCTCTATACTAGAATAGTTGGCACTTATGGTGGTACACCTCCAATTGGGTTCCCTCTTAGCTCTACCCACACACACCTAGAGCTCTTTTTCTCTAATCAAATGTTGAAAATGAGTTTTATTAGGTTGTCAAATACCTTTTTATCAAGTTTAGTCACCCATCGATATCAATAGTCTTGACCTAATGTGTTGATGTCATAAATACATCTTATTGACATTAGTGGTATAAATGTCAGTAACCTTAACATTCAAGTTCTCACCCTAAAAACCACTCTTTAGACTATACCCTCAATATGGGGTAGCTTGGAGATCACATATATCTTCTTAACCATGACAACCAACCTTGGAAATCACTTTAATCTCCACCCATGATGACTCTACCCAAAGATCATGAATATCTCCTCACCCATTGACCCTTTTGAACCAACCTTGAATTTCTTGTCTTGACCACTTATGTTACCTTGCTATAGTTAGTTATTATAAACACACATGTATATTATGTGTTTTAGATCATGACTAAGATAGTCCTATCACCTATAACCTTTTGTTTGTAATAGGAGCACTTCCTACCTTGAATACATAAAACACATGGATCATTAGAGCTAAAAATTAAATTATTTTAACCTTATCAACTATCACTTACAAGCTATGCTTTAGTTATTTCTTTCTGAGTCTTCCTCATTTTTACCTATTATTAATTGTTTTGACTATAACTCATAGTACTATACAAGTAAATAGAGATGTTACCATGCTCTCACTCAACATCCACCTACCCAATTAACTCTTTATCAAACTGGTACCCAATTCTAAATTCTCCTCCATCAATTATCATTTTGAGGGGGAATACTGCATCCCATACCTAGAGCATCCAATTCCTATTTTTCTTTACCAATTTGTTAGCACAAATTAGAAGATAAAAGGGGCAAATTTAAAAACTAAAATTATGTTACACACTTATGTAACTCCCTATGTTGAAACCCCCCTTGATCCCCTTTTAATACTTAGCCTTCTTAACCCATGTTTTTACCCCTCACATATTAATTAATTTAAAATAATTAGAAACTACTTATGCCACCTTACCTGGCCACCTCATCCTAATACTAATTCCTACCCTCTGAGTCACCTCAAGACTTAGTCCCATAATCCTAACTACCCATGATTTGTTCTCACCCTAAACATAAATTCTTAACTAACTACATCCTTCTTAACCTTATATTTCTACCATTTCCTAATAGATACCACACTTGGTAAGAGAAAGAATAAATAACAGGCTAAAAATATTATTTTTAACTATTCTCATGCCACTGACGTTGGTCAACCCATGGTCAAAATCAGTGGGATCATCGACGTCAATTAATTAAGCCAAATTCCAACCTAGTATTTAGTTCAATGGAAATTATAAAAACTCAGTCACTCACATAAAGGCTTAGCATTCAACTTTCTACAACTAGGGTTAATGTTACTTTGTATAAATTAGTCTAGTTTAGGAATTGATATATTGCATAAAGATTAGATTGTTTTAAACTAGTAACACATACTTATCTTTCCTATTCACCTATTATTTTAACATGCCTCATCAATGCCATCTACCTGGCACTCATGGTTCATCTATTTCACTAGCTTAGTATATCTCTATGCTTTGTAATTCCTTTAAATAGTCATTTTACGATTACTTTACATTATACTATTTATAATTTTACAAATGTATTGACTCTCTCTACATAGGATTTTTAAAAATCCTTCATCTATTTATCTCTACTTCAAACATACCAAACCTCTATCTAGACCCACCTAAATCTTACCCACTCCCTTACAACTCTTCCCAACCTCATAAACCTGACCAACATCCACCTCCTAGCTCAAAAAATTCTCTTATAACCCTTTGAGAACCTAATGCCCCTACCGACATCAGTCACATAACTAATGTTTGTCATATCACCTTATCAACATCAATAGCCTAATCAACATTGATACCTATTTATTTCCACTAATCTCCCTAAGCCTACCCAATCAACCTCTAAAAACATAAATAACTCACATTACCTACACTGTGTCACTCTCTACTATACTCAAACTATAAGAATGGTATGAATATCTCTCTCTTACTCTTTTTTTATTTTTTAATTCATTACCATTTTGTTTTAAAAATTAGACTATCATCCCTAAGTAAGTTTGACACTTCCAAGAACAAGCACATAGCTTGATAGCTCACTCATATATCTAATAACAAATATTTTTGGTGGTAGTACTTTCTTATTATAGGTAGTCCTATCTAGCTAAAAAGGAGTGCTCAACATTATTTGGATATAGTGTAAAACCAATCTAGGTTCTCTCTAATCTCTAATTCTTACCCTTCATTTCTATTTCTCCTTAAACATCAAATAAATTCAAATTTTAGTGAAATAGTTTGCTGATACCAAAGGTTAGGTTGGGTCTCCTCCACACTAAAAATGGTTGAAGTGTTTGAATTGATGTAGGAAGGTTTAGTGAGGTGATGGACAATGACTAAGATTTTAGAGTCTGAGGGTTTTGATGGGATCTGCGAAGTGAGAGAGGTCATGCTATCAACAAACTTGTTGGTAGATCATGGGGTGGTTTGATTATGGTAGTGTTTGAATGATGTCAGAATTATTATGACTAATTGTCTATATAGTTTCAAATTTTCATTCTTACACTAGTATATACCATTGATTTGATTAACCATAAGTTGGGAGTCACAAAAGATGTTGATTATTCTAACCCCTAAGTCTAATGTAGTTTGGAGACATATTACTAGGGCTTCATATTTGGCCATATTATTGGTGCATTCAAAGTCAAGTTTAAAATATAAAGTAAATGGTTCACCAATAAGGGGGATAAGGATGATACCATCTCCCCCACTATGCTAACATTTGAAACCATTTAATAACATGGTTATGTGATTGGTGAAATCCACTTGAGATAGTCTTATGATAGACTCATCTAAAAATTTAAGAGGTGGAGGTTGGTTTTTTTAGGGCTGCATCAACTAATTGGTCAATAATGAATTTCCCTTGATTGATTTCTACTAGAAGAACTCAAGGTCAAACTTAGCTAAAAGCATGAGCCACTTAGCCATACATTGGTTTTGGTATGGTTTGGAGTACATGTACTTGAGTGGGCCTATATTAGTTATGACAAAAGTTTTATGGTTAAGAAGGTAGTGATGAAGTTTGGTGGCCATATATACTAGGGCCAGACATAGTTTTTCAGTATGTGTATACAAAGTTTTGTAGTCTAAAAGGGTGTGGCTATGTAATAGATGGATTTATTTTGTGTTGTTCATCTCGATGGGCAAGCATTGTCCCTAGGGAATGGTTAGTGGTAGAGATATAAAGATAGAAAGGTCGGTCATTTTTAGGAGGTGTAAGGATAGGTGGAGACATAAGGTACTCTTTGAGTGTTTTAAAGACCCTTTGACAATTATCATTCCACTTGAAAGAGATTTCCTTTTTCTAGAGGTGATGGAAGGTTTGACATCTATCTAAGAGCTAAGAGATAAATAAATAAATGGATTAGAGTTTCTCCTAAAAATGTGAAGTTGCTTAAGATTTGTTTGGGTAGCATCTAAGGATGGATTTGATTTTGGCTGGATTTACCTCAATTCTTTAGAGGGAAATGATAAAACCAAGGATTTTTCCTAACAAGACCCCAAAAATACATTTATTGGGATTGAGGTGGACATGGTAATGAATAAATTTATTAAAGATAATCTTGAGAATGCCTAAGTGTTCCTTATGAAGTTTGGATTTTCTAAGGAGGTCATCCACGTAGTCTTCAATGATTGTGTAGATAAGATCCTGGAAGATGTAGGTCATAACACATTGGTAGGTCACACTAGTGTTCTTAAAAATAAAGTGTATGACCCTATAATAGAAATTCCCCCATGGGCTGATAAAGGTAGTTTTGTGTTAATCGTAAGGGGCAATAAAAATTTGATTATAACCTAAGAAACTATCTATGAGAGATAACATCTCATGGCCCACTATGAGATCAAAATTTTTGTTAATGTTAGGTAGAGGAAAGTCATCCTTTAGGTAGGTGAGGTTGAAGTCATGGAAATCCACATAGATACGTAGTACCCTTGTGGCTTTAGTGATAGGCACAATGTTCAAAACCCACTAGGAATAATCAATGGGTTGAATGAAGTTGACAGAAAGGAGGCATTAAATCTATTCTTTGACAAGGAGGTTTTGTGAGGATGCATTTAATGGAGTTTTTGTTTAACAGGTTTGGCCTCATGATTGGTTATGGTGTTGTGGGTGGTGATGGATAGGTCAATACTAGGTATTTCAGCATATGACTAGGTGAATGCAATACTATAGTCTTAAAAGAAGGTAAAAAAGTCTTGTATTTCCTCAAGGGTGAGAGTTTGGCCTATTTTGATAACATGGGGGTTATTCAAAGTGCCTATGTCAATACCCATAGTGGATTTATTTAACAAGGTGAAGGTTTTTGGAGGTAAGGATTTATGGATGGAGGAATTAGGTGCACCTAGGTAGGTGAGAATAGAATCATCATCCTAGCACTAAATTATGATAATGGTAGTAAATTCCTCTCCTACCATTTCAAGATGGATTAAAGGTATAAATATGGGTGCCCCTTCCTTTTGATAAGTTAGGGGGCTAATGGTAATAATGTTGATGAAAAAAATGTTAGGTGGGATGATGTACTCATCCTTACACTCAGGTAGAGGTGGTGTTGGTAAGGAAGAGTTCTCTTCTTCAACAATGGTAATGGTAGTTTGTTTGTATTTCTTCTTATTAGGTAGAATGAAGCTAAGGCCATGATTTTTATGAGGCTTATAGGTCTCAATTGATATCAATGTGTGTGGGCCATGCTCATACCATCCTAAACTAAATCCTTTTCAAGCACACCTATGGAGGTATAACTTAGTAAAGTCCAAGTTGTCAAAGTAAGAGAAGTTGGAGATGAATGGCTAGGTGAAGAGGGAGTGGCAAAAATATTAAGTGGTTTGTCAATTCCCCTATAGATAAAGTGGGTTTGATATCTCAGAGATCCTAAGGGGTTAATGACTCCAATGTTAGGGTCATAACCTAGTTGTTAGTTGAGATTTATATATTCTTGGGGAGTTTGGAAGGCATCAAGGGTAAGAAAATAGTATTCTCCATGGGTAAAGCATTGGAAGGTAGATTCCAAGGGATCAATGGTAGGTATTTTATTTTTGGGAATGGATGAACTATTATATGCCTTAGTGGAAGGGGAAGTAAAGGATTTAGCTTTTTTGGGTGAGGGCTTGGTGGTAGACATTTGTGGTACTTTAGAAAGAGGTAGGATAATATCATTAGGTTGATAAGTCATGTTGCATGCTATAAAAGGGCTTGGGTTAACTTGTATGATAACAAACTAACATTCGTGTTCACATTGGACACAATGGTGGAGGGTAGAAGGTATGAAACCAATAGTTCAAATCCAAGGTCTCCCTAATAGAACATTGTACTGAAACTCACCTTTGACCATATATAAAATTTCAAGGAGCATGCATGGTCCAAGATGAAAGTGGAGGACAACTATTCCCAAGGTAGTGGTAATGGTGTCATTAAAGGAGATAATAACAACTAAAGTTTGAGACATGACATTGTCTAGTAATTTAATTTGGTCATAGGTATGAGAGGAGATGATGTTGATGCTAGCTCCCCCATCAATCATAACCTACTTGATGTGGGTTTGGTTGATGTGGGAAGTAATAAAGAGAGGAGGATTCAAATCCTTAGAGTAGATAGAGGGTACATCTAATTATTTAAAATCAACTAGGGTGGAGAGTTGGAGAGCACCTATGAAGGCTTCTATAGGTGGGGAGTTTGTTAGTCTAACCTTGACTACTTACATAACCTCGATCATGGCTTGGAGATGGTGGGGTGAGGTGGAAATGATATCGTAGAGGTTCATATTATCTATCATTTGGTGAAGTTGCTTAATAATTAACCTCTTGATGAATTCAGAGGGGTTAGCCTCAGAGGTACCTAAAATAGTAACTTTGGGTTTTGCTAAGGATGTAAAGGTTTGAATCTAGTTTGGTTTAGGATGAGCTGGTGGGTATGTATATGAAATGGATACTTTGGCCTTCCCTTTGTCCTTTTTTGTGATTGTGTGACTACATTAATAGTATGGATAGAGGGTAAAGGTGTGATGAGAGGTTAGGCAGATTCTCTGTCACTTTGAGGTGAGAGTGGGGGATTAGAAATGTGTTGATGAATGGTTGTTGGGTGCATTGCTAGAGGAATAGATGGAAGCTCATCTAGTAAAAAATTGTCCTCATTATAGAATTTATAGATAATGGCATGAGGAATCTTTAATTATCTATGTCATGCCTAGATGTCCTACGATAGGAGTAAATTTGATGGTCATTACACCAATCTAGATTTAAACCAAGATGATCAAAGGGTATGATAGGAGGTAATGTGAGGTAGGAGGTATATAATAACCTTTGAATAATGGTCATATAGGATTCTTATAGAGGTGTGAAATGTCTAATTACTATGGTTTTGGTTAGGAAGATAGGCATGTTGGTAATAATGGGTTTGGTGTGAGAAGTTTTGGGTAAGATGGTGTTTCTAGGCAATGGTTCTGGTTTGGGTAGGTTAGTTATTAGGGTGTTCAAGGTTGATAGTTTGGATATTGGTAATCAAGGGAAGGATCAATGCATTAGACATTAGGTGGGCTAGTGTAACTAATGGTGGTGGAATGACATATGTTAAAAGGAGCTTGATTTTTAGGCAAAGTTAAGGGGTGAGGACCTAAGATAGAGGGCAAGGTAGAGAGAAGTAGAATCCTAGCCATACAAATTTTAAATAGTTTCACCCCTTTGGTTAGTTTGGGTTAAGGTTTGGGTATAGGATTAGATGGGGTTGATTCTAATTTCAAATATGGGTGGACTAAGATTCATATAAGGAAGGCACCAAGAATTTTGGAATTTTTGGTTGGTGGTATGGTCATTGGAGAGGTGACTATTTTAATTGTCTGAGAAGGTGAGAGGTTCATAGAAGTTATGATTGGTTTGAGTGGTGGTGTAAAAATGACATGTTTTTTGGTTAGAGGTGTGCTAAAAGGTTTGAGTTTGTTGATGTAAAGAAGCTCTAACTGTTGACCAATTTTTTCCCACAACAAAATTTTGGTCACCTTCTCCCCTTGCTATTTGAAAACGATCATTTTTGGGTTACACATTCCAATGGCCTTGTTCCAGCTCAGTTCAACACTTTGGTCACAAACCTAGTTCTTTGGTTTGGCATCTAGTTCATTATTTCAGCCTTAGTCTAAGTTCAAACACTTTAAGCATAACAGGCACTTCAGGGAAGAATTTGGATTCAGTTCAAAGTTTAGTTCAAAGTCCATTTGGTTTAAAATTGACTAAGCCCCGCATACATAAAAGGCTTTAGGCAAAAATAAAGGGCAGTCTTCAGGTCAAAAGCCCTTTCGGAGGGCAAGCTCTTAACATTTGCATGGAAGGAATTCGGGCACGCTTCAAATACAATACAAAGCTCAGGGAAATAGTCTAAGCCAAACGTGACCCAAGAGGGTGTGCCAAGGAAAAGACAAAGGAAGGGAAGCCACAGATGACTGCCAGCATGGACCCGACTGCCAACATGGACCCAAAGACAAAGCAAAGGACACAGGGACATCCCAGGGCATGTCAAACTTAATGAAATGGTTTAGCCATTGGGTTTTAAAATATGGCAAGCACCAAACATGGACAAGGAAGAGCTCAGAATGTAGCAACCCACCAGTATGTTTGCCCAAGGAGCCAAGTGGCCAGAAAAGACAAGGATGTAGAAGAAGACAAAAAAAAGTGACAGATAAGGAGAATGCCATGGTGTAGAAGTGATAAGGCAGCCCAAGTGGCAAAGTGCAGGTGATTTATTGCCTGATAATCCCCAAATGGTGCAAACAACAAACAGTGTAGACCACACATTTTTAAAAAGGGGATGAATTTCATCTGTTGGTAGAAAAGAGGCACGATCCATGCTTCCACATTAAAGCTTGAATGCCAAAGTCAAATTTGGTGATTATATAGCATGGTTCTAGTAGGATTCTTCTAGGATGATGACAACACAATAGTTTTTCCTCTTTCCAATGGGCGTGATAGGCCAACTTATCAAAAAAGTGCCAAGTTTCTTTCTCTTTTCTTCTATATATTGTAACTTCTCATTTTTGAGAAATCAGAGCTTCCACATTTTGTAAAGAGTGCAACTCTATAGAAATTTCACCTGAATCAATACAAATGTATTTTTTACCTCTATCTGGATAGATATTGCTGAGTGTGCCTTGAGTGTTTTGTCTGTGTCCAGTCATTGCTTTTTGATGCTCTCACAAGTTCAACACCAGCAGACCTATTATCTACAAGGCACCATTTTTGCCACTAAAGGGAGAAGAGCAGACATTTTACAAGATTAGAATAGGAGTCACTTATAGTGTGCATTTCACAGCACCTCAGTGATTGTTTTTTGTCTCTTGTGTCTTCATGTAAGCCTCCCTGCCAGTCTTTTACAGCCTAGTCCCTTTTGTGAAATGTGTAGAGTATGTCTGTATTTGTTTGGTTCTGAGAGTGGATGTGTGAAGGTTGACCCTTATTTTTTGGTGCATCACCTCTTTTAGAGTAGGCTTGTTTTTTCTTGCATTCTCTCTCTCTCTCTTTTCACCCCCCCTTTTATATCTATATATATACGTATATTAACACCTATTGGGAAAACATGATGCATCAAAGGGAGCTAGCCCTTATCTAGAGACTCTCTCCTCCAGCTTCACCGGTCCCATAGGTGAGAGGAGAGTTTCCATGTTGTGAGGAGAGGGTAAGAACCTATTTTCCTGCCACTGGGTGTGATCTCCAACATCAACAGTTCTGGCACACCTGGTGGGACCAACTAGGATAGGTTTTGTCCAAAGAGTTGAAGAATTTTTGGTGTGTTCTTCAACCGACCATCCTTTGGAGGCTTTGCATCGAACACGAATGGTGACTTTGAGTTGAATCTACTAGTTAAGCAGCTTGGTGCCATCAAAAATCACTTTCTTTATGTATAATCCCTTTGCACAAAATCATGGGCCTTATATTCCTTCATATTACCATGATCAGACTCAGCCTCTTTATGGGATCCCCTCAAGTAGCTCTCCTAGTTTCTTTGTAATGATAAGGGAAATGAGGCTAGAATTTGAGAGGTAGATAATGTAGATTAACAGAGAGGAGGAGTACAGATATTAGTAGGAGCTAATGTATAAAGAAGAGTGTTTGTTTAGGCAAGCACAGGCTTCGCAATCCATGAAGGAGGTAACAAAATGGAGAAATCCATCTTTTCAAGGTAGCAAGCCTTGTGTGCCCCCTCATATTCCAAAAAAATCCCCCTCTTTGGCACCAAATCCTTTCTATGAGATAGCACTCACCCACTCTAACTCACCAAATGCATCTGCTCTCAATCCCATGTGCCTAGCTTTCCAATACCAGAGGGCATTAGAGCAACCTCCCATGGAGATCAATCTTCCCAATCCTTTATATTATGCATCTTCCATTGGGGGGAATACCACCAGCCAGCGTGTCCCTCTTTTAGAGTCTCTTTCAGTGCATCAACAGTCTCTTCCTTGCATTCCTCAACCTCCAAAAATCTTTCAACATGATGTGTAGATTTTGAATTGGAGGAAGGAATGCCAATAACCAGCTCAGAGCTTTGAAGAGGATAATGCTAGTGATATCCAAGAAAGGCTCCTTCAAGAACATATAGCTAGGAGAATTATAGATTTGGAGTCCCAAATGAGATTCCTCAGCCAACGTCTAGTGGATCTGTCTGAACCCAACCTATCCACACACCTCTAAGAGAGCTATCAGGCCACACCTGATATTGTTGAGGTGCCAACCAAGTGGAAGGAGGAGAATTATTCATTTCTAGCTCAAGGACTGCCTCCTCTTCCACACGGTTTTC
The DNA here is from genome assembly GCA_037957365.1 of Torreya grandis. Lineage (NCBI taxonomy): Eukaryota > Viridiplantae > Streptophyta > Pinopsida > Cupressales > Taxaceae > Torreya > Torreya grandis. Next base: position 1,001,551 of record JARHVA010003356.1, read on the forward strand.
CTACTTCACCACTTCTCGAGAAGGAACCCATTCCATAGGAGGCAAGTGAGGAGCAGAAGATCCAATCTGCAGTCCTTTAAGAGGCTGTCATGAGCAATGATGAAGAAGAAATCATCATTGATGCTCCTTGTGAAGTCACCATCAGTAGTGGAGAAGATGTAGGTCTTGCACATATGTAGATGTTCCAGTAATACAAGGAGGAACAAATGCATGGTGAGCTCTCTTCCCTTCTATTTGATGAACTTCCTTACTGTTTTAGTGATGAGGATGACTACGCTGAGGAGCCTAAGTTGGAGGAGGATCAGGAGAATATCTTTAAACATCTAGAGATCTGGATCTTTGAGAAGGAAAAGGAGAGGTCTATCTTCCTTAAAGAAGGCCAAGAGGAAGCAGAGGATGAGTCTGACAGAGCTTGTAATGAAGCAGAAGGAGATGGGCCAGACCATGATACACTGTAAAGGAGCTATACATATCAAAGGGCTAATGGTGATGAGCCAGCAGCCACAGATTTCTTGGTGAAGAGCACCAATTCAAAGGATCAGCATTCAGTAGGCTTCCAAGAACAAATAGAGTACACATATGTTGGGAGCATGTTCAAATTTGTTTCACTTGGATACCAGCCAACTCAGGTGACAGGCAAGAAGAGCAGGTCACCAATTTTCTTTTTTATTTAGCTACTTGCCTGCCACCATAAGTCTTCTTTCCAAGAAGGGGACTTAAGAAATTTTCCTTTCGATTTAGGAGGGAGTCAAATTTTCCTGGTTAGCTGTATATAATAGTTTGTTTTTAGTTGTTTTTCTTATTTTCCCTAAGTGTAGTTGCATAGGTAGTGTTTTTAGCCTTGTGTGTTTCCCTTTGCTTGGGGTAAAGGCTTCATATTTGATTCTCGAATCTTTTAGGCTGTTGATAATTCTTTCATAGCTGCTACTAACTCCATGCCCAATGGATTTTCAAGGCAACTAGTTCTAAGCATGGTAGGCATGCTTTGCCTATGAGTCACCATCTATTGACCAATTTTTGCCCATAGCAAAATTTTGATCACCTTCTCCCCTTGCTATTTGAAAACAATCATTTCTGGGTTACACAATCTAATGGCCTTGTTCCAGCTCAGTTCAACACTTTGGTCACAGACCTGGTTCTTTGGTTTGGCATCTAGTTCATTATTTCAGCCTTAGTCCAAGTTCAAACACTTTAATCATAACAAGCGCTTTAGGGAAGAATTTAGGTTCAGTTCAAAGTTTAGTTCAAAGTCCATTTGGTTTAAAATTGACTAAGCCCCGCATACATAAAAGGCTTCAAGCAAAAGGAAAGGGCAGTCTTCAAGTCAAAAGCCCTTTCAGAGGGAAAGCTCTTAACATTTGCATGGAAGGAATTCGGGGCGTTTCAAATACAGTACAAAGCTTGGGGAAATAGTCTAAGCCAAACGTGACCTGAGAGGGTGTGCCAAGGAAAAGACAAAGGAAGGGAAGCCATAGATGAGTGCCAGCATGGACCCGACTACCAATGTGGACCCAAAGACAAAGCAAAGGACACGGGGATGTCCCAGGGCATGTCAAAATTAATGAAATGGTTTAGCCATTGGGTTTTAAAATATGGCAAGTGCCAAACATGGACAAGGAAGAGCTCAGAATGTAGCAACCTGCCAGTATGTTTGCCCAAGGAGCCAAGTGGCTAGAAAAGACAAGGATGCAGAAGAAGATAAAACAAAGTGACAGACAAGGAGAATGACATGGCACAGAAGTGACAAGGCAGCCCAAGTGGCAAAGTGTAGGTGATTTATTACTTGACAGTCCCCAAATGGCACAAACAACAAATAGTGTAGACTATACATTTTTAAAAAGGGGACAAATTTCATCTGTTGGCAAAAAAGAGGCACGATCCATGCTTCCACATTAAAGCTCAAACACCAAAGTCAAATTTGGCGATTATACAGCATGGTTCCAGTAGGCTTCTTCTAGGATGATGGCAACACAACAATTTTTTCTCTTTCCAATGGGCACGATAGGCCAACTTGTCAAAAAAGTGCCAAGTTTCTTTCTCTTTTCTTCTATATATTGTAACTTCTCATTTTTGAGAAATCAAAGCTTCCACATTTTGTAAAGAGCGTAGCTCTATAGAAATTTCACCTAAATCAATACAAATGTAGTTTTTACCTCTATTTGGATAGATATTACTGAGTGTTCCTCGAGTGTTTTGTCTGTGTCCAGTCATTGCTTTTTGATGCTCTCACAGGTTCAACACCAACAAACATGTTATCTACAAGGCACCATTTCTACCACTGAAGGGAGAAGAGTAGACATTTTATAAGATCAGAATAGAAGGAGTCACTTACAATGTGCATTTCACAACACCTCAGTGATTATTTTTTATCTCTTGTGTCTTCATGTAAGCCTCCCTACCAGTCTTTTGCAGCCTGGTCCCTTTTGCCAAATGTGTAGAGTATGTCTGTATTTGTCTGGTTTTGAGAGTGGATGTGTGAAGGTTGACCCTTGTTTTTTGGTGCATCACCTCTTTTAGAGTAGGCTTGTTTTTTCCTGCATTCTCTCTCTCTCTTTTCACCCCCTCTTTTATATCTATATATATACATATGTTAGCACTTGCTGGAAAAAACATGATGCATCAAAGGGAGCTAGCCCTTATCTAGAGACTCTCTCCTCTAGATTCACCGGTCCCACAAGCAAGAGGAGAGTTTCCATGTTACGAGGAGAGGGTGGGAACCTATTTTCCTGCCACTGGGTGTGATCTCCAGCATTAACACTAACTATTTCTAGAAAGTGGCTTGATCCATGTCTAGTTTTGTGACCATACCTAACTTTTGAACAAGTTTAGAAAAAGGTCAGTATACTAGTATGGCTCCCTAAGTAGTGGGTATTGAGGATACACATATGGGTTGAGGAGAAAGGTTATTATCCTTGTCTATTTTCTCAAGCAAGGTAAGTTTGGGTTACGTGGTTGCTCGATGAGGGGTGTTTATGAAAGAGTTGTTTCCCTAAGCATGATGTCCATAGTTATGGTTTGGTCCATGGTTATGGGAGATAGTGGGTTAAAAATGGTTGTTTTTTTAGGTAGACTATCCAAATGGGTGTTTGATGATTCCAAATATTCTATGAGTGAAGCTAAGGAAAAGGAACCTCGTCAATTCAGGCCTTTGAAATAAGAGAAAGTGACTCTACCACCTCAGTAGATGAAGTGGGGGAAAAGCAGGTAGATTGGATTGTAGGTTCCTCATTTACAAGCATATAAAGGACCATATTGACCATATGGGAATCTTGAGAACATATAGATTATGTGTCCTCAGATTTGATAGGGGCATGGTTGGGAAAATGCTTCTAGAATATATGAAGAGCTTAGTTTTGAGGGGCATTGGGATTATCCAACACGAGTTCCCCCTTATCGATAAGGCTTTGAAAAACATTATTTAAAGTATTACATCGATTTAAATCATGTATAATTCACAAAGGTCATTATCATTGTACCAAGAAGATACTAAATGATAAAAATCAAACTATTGGGGAGGTTTGATGGGCAAAAGTTATATAAGGTTAGATTTTAGTAGTTTCTCCAAAACCAAGGCATAAGATTTTCCAAGCAGAGTGAATTATTTTTGGTTTCTTTGGTTTGGGTTCTTTGGGTTTTGGTTGAAGGTAATGGGATAATTTTTCTAATTGACATTGGGTGGAGGGGAAGTGCTAAAGACAATTGCATTCATAGTTCCCTTGCTCTTAGTTCTAGTGTTGGATTGGTTGCTTGGCTTGAAGGAAGAGGTTTCATTAGTCTTTAAGGTAAAGGTTTTATTTCATAACTTCAATATTCCCTTGTCTATGGTCTAATTTTATATCTTATGTTCCATGGTAAAAGCTTCATCAAAATTTCCAAATCTTTAGACACATAATGTAGAAGATATATGTTTGGCACTGGCTCGAGCAAAAAGTTCTATGAGTTTATGTTGAGGAAAGGAAAACAAATGTTGATTAATCAAGATTATAAAATGAGTGATGAAGTCAAAAATAGATTCATCATCACATTTCCTAATATAATATAGATCAGTGATAGAGACCTTTTTGGAAATGTTAATGTAAAAGTGATCTAAGAAGACATGTGTTAGTTGGGTGAAAGAAAAGATTGAATGCTTGGTGATGATACTATACAAGTCAAGTGTCAAGTTAGATAAATACATTGGTAAGGTTTGAATTATAAATTCATCATCATAATAAATCATGTAACATGCATGCCTAAAAAACCTAAGGTGTTGTTAGGGGTCTTGCTTACTCTGAAATTTAGTAAATTTTAGAAGCTATGATTAAGGAGGGTAAGGTCTAAAAGGGATAGAGGAATGAATAGGTTATTTAAAAATATGATCATAGGATAGGATGTTATGAGCCCATAAAATGTATAACTCAAGGTTTGTCATCTTGTCCATAAGCATCTTCATTAGGTCGGGTTAAGGTGGTAGAGCAAAATGATTGTAAGGTGGAGACTATGGTTGAGATTGGGTAACATATGGGTAATTGTTTGGTAGTTGAGAGGTTTTCATATTTTGGAATGTGGATTATAAACGTTAGGTAGGTGGTATGTAAGGGTAGGTAGATGATGGTGGTTTGGTAGTGGGTATATACCCTTGAGGGTTAAGGATGTAACCTAGGTTGGGTATGGTAGATACCTATTGAGGGATTCCTATGGGTTGGGTATGGGTGGTCATTGGGCTGGTGAAAAGAGGTGAGGTAGTCACCTTTGTGCTAATGTGTAGTGAATTAGAATGGATAGATACCCCTAAGCTTAGTAAAGGGGTATTGACCAATGGGTTAGGTTTGACAGAGGGAAATTTATTAGTGTTGATGGTAGATGCTTCAATAATAAGTTTCATGTAATTTTTCACTTTAAGTTTTGAGGAAGAGAGAAAATAAAATAAATATGGGTGTGGTTTAAAAACTTGTTTTTTTATGCATGCATTGAATCTAAATGATTGAGAAAGCTCCTCTTTGGCTTGGGATGAAGACCTATAAATAAGAAATCACTAGAAACTTGTTTGTTAGGTAGATAGTTGGGTGGATTTACTAGTAGTAAATAGATATTAAAAGTGAGAGATTCCTTAAGGGATATCAATCCACACATTTAAAAAAATTAAGTTCATAAAACTATAAATAAGATACATTAATTAAAGAAGATTAATGAAATTGAACACAAGAATTCTTGCTAAAAGATAGATTAGAAATGATCAAATTAGTGATAAACTAATTAATACTAGTGTTAAGGGGTTGGGGTCTACTTTATAAAATCTAAAAGGGGTTTTTGAGTGATCATAAACATAGAAAATTAGGTTTGGTTGTGGGTAGGTAAGTTAAAACAACTTGCTAGTTTTTACTACCATAGGTGACCATCATTGGTTAAGGTGACCATCGATGGTTAAGGTGACCATCGATGGTCAAGCTGACCATTAATGGTTGGATAGACCATTGGTGGTTGATTCAACCATCAAAAATTACTGTGTAAGTTTTGGGTTTGATAAATAGCTGAATGATGGGATCCAAAAGATGGATTGTGGGAATTAGGCAAGGGTTGGATTGATTACAAAATAGAAATAAATTACATGAATATTGAAAAACACGTACTTATCTTACCAGAAGTTGATTGGGTGGGTGATTGATGTAGTTATCCTATTGGTAGAATCTAGCTTGATTTCAATAGAGTAATGGCACTTAAGAGCTTGGTTGAGAGATGATGGTGAATCAGCTCTCAATGAGATGGCTGATAATGCTTGACAATAATGGCGATGTTGATTGACCTATAAAAGAAAACTATTGAATGTCTAAGCTCCTAATAATTATTATAGATAGATTTGACCTCTCAAGCCTCTCTCTCTCTCTTATAGGCATAAACAAGAGGTGGAAGTGAAGGTGTAACTAGGTCGTCTAAATATAACTCATCCATGTAAAGGATCACAACAAGTTATTTTTAGAGAATTAATGTGGGTGGTTGCATGCTTTTGGTTAAGAGGTAGATCCTAACTATCAATGGTTAGGGGTTCCTAAGTGTGACCATCAATGGTCACCTTGACCAATGATGGTTAGGTTCTAGAGTAAAATTGTCCTGAATGTCAGGTTAAGATAGTCTTGGTGAAACTCATTGTGGATGGGTTTGGTGAGGTCAAATTGGCATAGGTTGTTCCCAAGGGGGCCATAAGTATGTCTAGGGGGATTTTCAACATTCATAAATATAAGTGTGCATATTTTTGGTGTCTATAGTAGACATAAATTTATTTCAAACTTGGGATGTGAATATGAAGGTGTCTTTCCAAGTCTGGGATGGTGATATTTATTCATCATTTATATCCTATGATAATGGTATAAGAAGAATTTTAGAATTGTTTAATGAAGTTGAAATAAATGTAATTTTAACTCCCAATGGATAATTTTTACATTATATAGACTTCGCTACTTAGATTATTCCATTCAAAGAAGGTTTAAAAAAGAATATCTCACAAAAAAATGAAGGAAGTAGCCATGAAGTGTTTGAACTAATCATATATTATAAATTAAAGGTTGAAATAGAATATGTGGTTACATAAATCATACATACACCACTGGAGAGTCATTACTTATCATTAAATAAAGAAAAAGTGTTATTTAGGCCACTCATTGTGGATATATTCATAATTGAGAAATATTTTGGTGGTGTCGTAGTCCATATAGAGTCAACATCTAGGTCCAACAAGGACTACAAGGCCAATAAACTTTTCAACTACAATTACCTAATTGGTACCTAGTACCACATCATCATGAGTTTTTTTTTAAAACTCCCAGTCAACCTTGAGCTTTGAATCCTTCTTGAACTAGATAAAATTAGTTGTGTTTTGAGTATCTCGTATACTTTCAAGGACTTCGTATTAAGTTACTATGATTTTACCCTTAAGATTATAAATACTTTGAATTTTTACATCTGATTAACCAAGAGGATCTTGTTAACATTAATAAAATATAGAAAAGTCTCAATATATTCCACATGTTCTTTATTTTTATGTTTATTTTCTTAGTTTCATGGTATGTATGATCAATTTTTATTAATAAAATTTATTTTTGTGATTGGTAAATGCATATTATTTTTGAAGATTTGGATTGACTTAATGACTATTGTGCATATTTTATATATAGATGCTATGATTAAATTTTTTTTTTGTGGGATGTGCATTATGCAATTCATCATAAATCATAGATATTTGGGCTAATGTTATGAAGTTTCTTTCACAAATACTTTTCCATAAACTCTCTTGTGTCTAGCTTGATTTAAGTCACTACTATAATAGGTTAGACATTGGTTTAAATTGTGTAATTAATCCCACAATTTTATTTATTTTATATATTTTATACAAACTCATATTGAACATTTCTCATTCTTTTCCCTACCTATCTTTCCATTTCATTTTGTTATCATATCTTCCTTGTCAACAAAATTATATGCATAGATATATAGATTTAGATATTTATAATGGTGGATGAGATATACACACAACATAGAATATGAGGGTTAAAACCTCACATGGAGGTAAAAAACCCACAATGAGTATTCATTACTTGAGAAACAAATGACCCAATACAATCAACCTTCCTCTCCTCACTTCTTCTTAGTAAATATTCTTCACAAAAATAATACTTGAAAAGTTGTAAGATTAATTTTTATTGGAATGAAATGGGTTGAATTTACCATGAAAAAATAATTTATAATTGGAGTGAACCATTTTAACCAATAGATTCAACCTCCCACCGAACAACAGTAAATTTTATAATTATTGATATTATTATTTAATAACATGAGTATTAACTCACACATTTTAGATAATAAATTATATTATTATTTATTTACCAATATAATTTAATGTATTATGGAACTTATATACCACTTAATTATTAATTCTTCAAACACTCTTCCTTGGTGTTAAGCGAGGATACATACCATAATCACATTTATACATAAGAAATTACACTCTATAAACCATCAACAATGAGTTTAGGGTGCATGTTATATTTGAGAGATGTAAAAACCTTCAAAATGACCATATAAAATTTTGAAACAAAATGAATTGTAATCCATAAACTAATTAAATTACATATATGATAGCATGATCATGAGATTAAAACTTGTAGTTTATCTTAAATAATCAACCAGGCATTGTAGATCCTTTTATAAAAAAAGGACCTCCATTACAAGATATGATATTTAGTATTAGGTACACTATAAAATCACATATGGTGAATTTTATTAACATCAAATAAAGTGACTGATTACAATAATTTTACAATTTAAAAATAAGTATAGAGAAAAAGAAAGATACACCTGCCTGTTAGGAAGTGACATTGTCATGCACACTCCCCCTTAATGGAAAATTTGAGAGGCCCAAGATTATACTAAACTTGAACAATTTGGTAACAACAAGATGTTTTTTGAATATATATGAG